>CAUYRT010100440.1:0-104365 GCA_963574885.1 Lepilemur ruficaudatus | reverse complement strand
CTGGGGAACCTGGTGCAGCCACTTGCTGAGCCCTTTGCCATTTCTGTGATAGAAACTAGGTGGTCCCCTGGCTTTTCCTTCCACTGGAGGCTTAAGATTCAGCTTTCTGAGAGCTTCTAAGTCAGTTACTATCATCCACCTGCTTTCCAGCTTCCAAAATGTTTATGATGGTGCTTCCTCTCCTGTATTTTGTCCTTGTGCAGCTGTGCCTTTAAAAAAAATCTGTTTACTTTTGTTTTTATAAGGATTTCAGGAGCTAAGAGAGAAGGAAATAAATTTGTTCAATCTCTTGTCTTTAATTAGAAGTTCCAAGTTATCGTTTAGGAGAGCCTCCATATTTGATTGAAATCTTGCCCATTTCTCACAATTGAGATTAATATTTTATATCATTATAAGATGTATATTTAAAAATTTAAAATATGGCATGCTTATATAAAAACAAATCTGGTTTAAAACAATTTATTTTATTGAAATGCTATTCTTCTCCTTGACTTCAGCTCTTGGAGGTACAAACCCATTAATTTTTTTTTCAACAAAAAATGGTGATCGTTAAGCAGTGGCATGCATGTTGGGCATCCTTAATCTGAAAATCCAAAATTCAGAATGCTCCCAAATCCAAAACTTTTTGAACACTAACATGACATTCCAAGGAGATACTCACTGGAGCATGTTGGATTTCGGATTTCTGGATTAGAGGTGCTCGACTGGTAGGTTATAACGCAAATATTCCACAATCCAAAAGATTGTGAAATTTGAAGCACTTCTGGTCCCAAGTATTTTGAATAAGAGGTACTCAGCTTGTATTTTCTTGTGCGGTATAGTGAATGTTTTGATGAATAGCAACATCTTACATGATAATACACTGGGGCCTAAAGTTGAAGAAGTAAACGTCAGTGAATCATGATTATTATTACTCTAACTCTCCTTTTTATAGAAAACTAAGGTAGTTTTATAACAGGGCAAACCTCTAACTTAGCTAGTGGTTGTATACAATCTAGCGTGTTTTTAATCCTGAAGGAAAGCAGACCATATCACTAGTTGGAATTATAATTTTGTATTTGTGTTCACTTTTAGGTGACCCACAACACAACTCTGAATGGTAAAGATGCTGTTCATCACTGGAGTTGGGTCTCAGACCTGCCCTTGGAGTGTGCCACTCATTATGTGGGAATTAGGTGCTACATTGACAGTCTCCTTTTCTCTGGTCACAAAGAGTGGAGTGACTGGAGCCCGGTGAAGAACATTTCTTGTAAGCTTATATTTAAAGAATTTTTGTTTCAAATACCTAAGAGCAAGGTTTAGTTTAAGTTTCCACTTCTTTGAACCCCAGTTGGCTGCTTGAGGGTCACCTAGGGATCTTCCAAGTCTGCCATGCCTGGAGTCTGAGATAGGCTTCAGGAATATGTATTTTTAAAGAACTTGCTGAGTGACTGGATAAACATCAATGTTTGAAAATCAGTACAGTGGGCATTGAAGAGCAATTAAAAATTTTATGTAGGTGATAATGAGATCAAATCTACATTAAAAAAAAAAAATGTTTTCCGATTTCTGGCCCACAGAGCAGGCACCTAGTGGCTGCAGAGTTATTGCAGGGAACATGAGCTCCTGTAAACATACCGAAAATTATCTGTACATTAAATGAAACTCATATACAGGAAGAATGTTGGCAGCGTGGGATGTAAGGGAAGGCCCAGAAAATTGTTGACAATAAAATGAAGTCCTGCAAAGGCTGGTAATTATTGTAGATAAACCACTCTAGTGATAATATGGAAAAATGGATCAGAATGGGTCAGAGGAAGGAAGGACTGGATTAAACAAAATTACTTTATTATTATTATTATTATTTTTAGAGACAGGGTCTTGCTCTGTTGCTGGAGTGCAGTGGTGTAATCATAGCTCACTGCAGCCTCAGATTCCTGGGCTCAAGCAATCCTCCCACCTCAGCCTCCCGAGCAGCTGGGACTACAGACGTGTGCCACCACGCCTGGCTAATTATTACATGTTTTGTAGAGACTGGATCTTGCTATTTTGCCCAGGCTGGTCTTGAACTCCTGGCCTCAAGCAATACTCCCACCTTGGCCTCCCAAAGTGCTGGGATTACAGGTGTGAGCCATTGTGCCCTGCCAAAAATGAGTTTTTAGGCTATGGAGCACTTGAACATGTATTTAGGCTAATGGAAAGTAAGAAATCTGCCCTAAATACATAGGATAAAAAGAATGGAATTATTTAATGAGTGATTTTTTTGGTGTGGGTGGTTCTCATGTGTACATAAACTTGTTAAATTTAAATCTTAATAGTTCTTAGACATTAACCTATGCTTAGACATTGACCTACCTGTGCTCTTCTTCCTCTTCCTCACCATTACCCCTTCATAAATAAATAAAACCACATGCGATTCTAATAATGTTTGGTATGTACCTCATTCCTTTGAAACCTGGGGTTTCATACCTTATCTTTGGGCCACCATTATGACAAAGCACCTAATAGTATGTTGCATATATACTGGGCTATTTTAAGAAAAAAGTCTTAGCATGAAGACTATTTTGTGTAAAAGACGTCTAAAATATTTATAATTCCTTTTGTTCTTTCTAGGGACTCCTGATTCACAGGCTAAGGTTTTTCCTCAAGACAAAGTGATACTTGTAGGCTCAGATATAACATTTTGTTGTGTGAGTCAAGAAAAAGTGTTATCAGCACAGATTGGCAGCACATACTGTCCCCTCATCCATCTCGACGGGGAAAATGTTGCAATCGAGATCCATAACATTTCTGTTTCGGACAGTAGTGGAACAAACGTGGTTTTCATGATAGAAGATAATGTATGTGGAACAGTTGTTTTTGCAGGATGTAAGTACAAGATTTTACAGAGAGAATTCCTGTTAACCTGTTTTGGGCCTCCTTAAAAGCCTTAATTCTTTTTCTGGTGGGGGAGGTGATTCTGCTTTGTTTTTCTTATTTCTTTGTCTTTAGTATAAATGATACACAAAGGTACTAGGATTTTTGCTTGTTGTAAAATGAACCCTAAGCTTGTTTCCTAAATATCTGTACCTATGTAACTTGTAAGTTTTATAATAAGATTTGAAATATCCAGCAGCTAAAGCCTAGTTTAAATTCCTAGTTAACAGCTTTGTTAAGTCAAGGTTGTTAGTATGTAATATTTCTGAATAATACATTGTGTAGGAACTCTTTCGTATGAATTAATTCCCCGCCTATTAAAGTATACCTTTTTAAGTACTTACATTAAAAAAATTATAATGATTTTGTACAAAATCTTTCCATAGCAAAATGTGTGGAGGACATGGGTGAGAACACTTACTCTGTCACTGTGTTCTGTGTATGACATATGCTCCCTCATTCAGAGGCATCTTTATTAACATGATCACTCCTACAGTCTACAATTCCATATTTCCAAAATATGCTGTTGCGACTTCCCTCTTCATGTGGCTTCTGTTAAATATCCATGGATAATTATGTGTTTACTGTGTTTCTAGCTCTTGGTTTTAGAGTTTTTCCTTCTTGCTTGTGGTGACTATAATGTTTTGGTGTCAGTGGTGGCATCACCTCTAGCAGTAAGTCTCTTCCTCCCTGCATGCTGAATTAAAAGGCTCTGAGTGTGATTGAAGGGTCTCATGGATAAAATATGTGAGATGGATTGAGTGGATTTTATGAATTTTTTTTTTATTGTTAGTGATTTTTCTTTTGCTTTTTATAATTCTCAGCTATGGTGTAGACAGCAGCTCTCGGTCTCTTTTTTACTTCTACAGTAACTTGTGATGATTGACATGCAGACACTAATATATTCCCAAGGGAATAAGCAGGATTAGGTACACTTCTCAGTTTGATGGCTCTAACTTTCCCCTCTTTTTCCCTTCCCAGCAGTGCATTTTGGAATTCAAATGAAAGTGAGATTATGTTCAAATGTAATTTTAGAAAATTATATTCTCTTTCTTTGGAGAATTTTAGGAAATTACTTGCAACATTTCTCACAAATGGTCCTGAAATCTAAGTTGGGAGCCAGTGCTATATACGTAGCATGTGTAGTGAAGTTGCTTCGTAAGCAATACCAAAAAGCGAGCTGTTCACTTAAAAATATGAAAGGAAGAATTAAAACTTTAAAGATGAGAATATACGCTATCTCCATATCTGTTATTTCAGACAGTGTTCTAATCATATGGTACTAGGACACAGTTATTTAATTCATAATTTAACCTTAATTTATGAGATTTGGAGGTTGAAATATTGTTTAATATTTTTCAAGCAGTAGGAACATCTTCCTTCAGAGGGAACTCTGTAGAAACTTACAAGAGCAGGTTAGAGTATAATTTAGGGAGCAAGATTTATTTATTTCCTTTTCTTTGTGGATATCCTGTTAACCCACCATTTGTTGCTGGTAAGAATTTCAGAATTATCTGGCTAGGTTTCCCCTGCACACATACACACACACATATAATCTAAATCAGTTGGAATTTTAATTGGGGTTACGTTAAAGCTATAGATCAATTTAGGAGAATTTTCATTCTTACAATATTGGGTCTTCCAAACCATGAACATGGTATCTCTCTCCATTTACTTAGGTCTTCTTTGATTTATCTTAGTGATGTGAGGTCTTTATGTCTTTTGGTAAATTTATTCCTAGTGCTTGATGTTTTCTGGTGTTTTTAAAAATGGCTGTTTTTTAAATTGCATTTTCTGTTTGCTGGTATATAAAATATAGGTGATTTGTACCTAACTTTTGCTTAGCTTCAGTTGATTCTTTCTTTGAAAAGAAAATTCTTACACTGCCTTTCCAATACTGTCCTCTTATATTTTTTCATCTTCTGTCTGTCCTTCAATTTCTTTCTAGTTTGTTCCTGATATTTGGATTTTAAGTATTTCAACTTAATATATCTGCCGAATCCTATAATAATCAGCATTTGAAATATATTCCAAATTTTTGGTATATGATTTTTAATAAAGCAACTGAAAGTTTGGCCCTTAGATTTAAAACAGTTTTCAAAATAAATCTGTCAGTGTTAGTTTAATTTTCCAGTTGTTGAACTTTTATATAAATACTTATTATTCCTCTTAATGTTAGTTAAAATATTATTGAAGGATTTTATTCTTATCTCTGGGGAAGGTATGTGAAATTTTTTAAGTTTTGGTTGATAAACTAAGGAGTGTTTTAAAAACTCAGTTTTTTAAAAAAATAAAATTTTACAGAGTTTTTAACAAGTAGATAATTAAAAAAAAAAACAACCTTTAACTAAAGTGAAAGATAGTTTAGATACATATGACAGTAGGAAATACCAGTTTCTATATAGGTTTGGTTAAACATGATTACAGAAATATCAGTTTCCATAATAAACAGTGTCAGACTGCAGCATTTTCATTTATCACTTTAAAGGTCTCACCAAGAAACAAAAACAAAAAAGCCCCAACAAAACAAAAGAACTTTTTTTCTTCTGGTCTTATCCCAGTATGCCAGGGAAAACAGTCTCGAAAACCAAAAACAAAACAACAGAAGAGCAGTAGTAAGCTTGAATATAGGAGATGCAGAATTTTATCAAGAGTTCTTTGTAAATAATAGTCTTTATAATATATTCAAGAACTCTGAAACTTGTAACATGACTTATTGACTTTTAATATGATTTAGGGCTTTTTTTCAAATCACAATATATAGATGATAATACTTTTAACCTGTAGATTTTGCTGATTTAATTTATTGGAGAAAAGTTTCTTTGAGAGATTTGATAAACTCTGAAATAGGATTTAAGGAAAAAAGTGGTAATTGATCTCTCAAGTTGCTGTAGGGAGTTTCCAAAAGAGCTATAAAGTCACTTTTCAGCATATTTTAATCCATCATTTCTAATGTAATATGAACTGACAAAACATGCTATAGAAATAATAATAATATCTGCATTGTTCAGAAGTAAAATGTAAACAGTAAACTTTTTCTTGTTTAAGGAAATTGTATAAAAACATGATTAACATTTATAAAACATGATGTTTTCAGGGAAAATATATACAATCATAAGTACCTACATATTTTTTTTCTTTTTTTCTATCAGATCCACCTGATATTCCTCAAAAACTGAATTGTGAGACACATGATTTAAAAGAGATTATATGTAGTTGGGATCCAGGAAGACCGACAGGATTGGTGGGCCCACGCAATACCAGTTACAAGTTATTTGAAGGGTAATGATAACTGGGGGAAGGTGTGACGTGGCGAGGAGGACTTTGAAGTGCGCGTTCTATGACCTAGGGAAATGTACCAGATCCCTTATTTCATAAGCAAGATATAAAGCCAAGTATGTTGTACGAAATTATGTATTCTATAAATACTGCAGTTTAGCCATGTGTAGACTTGATTTCATGTCTCCTCTTTTACAAAGTTCAGAAGGAAGGACCCTTAATGAACAAGAGACTGTTTCTGTGTAGCTTATGACTGATTATTTTCTTCCATTTTCAATATCACGTACATTTTCTTCTCTGAGTTTGTAAAATGTGTATAATTAGAAATGTAAACTTTTTATAAAAAATTATTCAAAATTTGCCCATTCATTTTGTCCTGTGGTATTTATCTTTTGCCATTTTGAAATTATTTTTCTTTTAATAGTTTTTCAGGAAAATATGTTAGATTTAAAAGAGTTGAAGTGTCTTCAAATGAAAGCTATCATCAGTTACTCTTTCAAATGGTTCCAAATCAAGAAATATATAATTTTACTTTGTATGCTCGCAATCCTCTGGGTCGATCAGAATCAACAATTTTAGTTAACATAACTGAAAAAGGTAAGCTACTGTGTAAACCAGTGCTTTAAAAATAATTTTAGAAGTGGTTGAAATGCCTTGAGATTAATGAAAAGTGCTTCTTGGGATTGCTTTTTACTGATTATTTTCTTTATAGTTACTTAATATTAATTTTGTTATTTTAAAAGCTTTAAAATGTGTAATTTCAAGTTTTACTATTGAATTTAAATAAAAATTTGAATTATTCATTTACAAAGAAACTAAATACCTCTCTCTTATAATTTTTGATTTCTGAAATATATTTTTGCTCAAATTTTAAAACCTTTATTGTGAAATAATTATAGACACAATAGTAGTTGTAAAAATAATAAATTAGAGCCTTGTGGACCCATCCCCTGGCATTCCCCAGTGGTGTCATTCTGTGTAACTGTAGTATAGTGTCAAAACCAGGGAATTGACGCCAGTATGCAACAGTGTGAACTAGACTGTTGACAGTGCTCGGTTTTTGTGTGCTTTCATTTGTAACTGTGTGTGTGTGTGTCATCCTGTGCAGTTTATCTTGTGTGTAGATGGTTCATGCAATCACCACCACAGTCAAGATCCAGACCTGCTCTGTCGCCACCAAAGCACTTCCACATGTTGGCCCTTCAGCTCCCCACCCCCCCACCACATGCACCTCTGTGCCTTGGCAACAGCGAATCTCTTCTTCGCCTCTATTACTTTGTCATTTTGAGAGTGTTACATACATGAAATCATACAGTATGTAATATTTTGAGGTTGGTATTTTTTACTACGGATAGTGTCGTGGAGAACCATATAAGTCGTATGTATCAATAATTATTCCTTTTTATTGTTGATGATTGCTGAATTTTTACCAACCCTATTAATATATAGCTCAAAACAGAAATAAAACGTAGTGATCTCTTTGGCATTCATTCCCATGGTCAATCCATGTGCATTAACTCCCTGCCAAGCTCTGCAGCACACAGAGCAGTGACATAGAGCTGCAGTCCCCAACCCCCGGGACAGGACCCAAAGCTCTGCCACCATCCCACCCCTCCCTCCCCCAAGCCCATTTGTGGAAAAATTGTCTTCCATGAAACTTAGGAGGAGCAGGCTGAGTGAGCCAGCTTCTGTATTTATAGCTGGTCCCCACTGCTCGCATCACCGCCTGAGCTCAGTGCATGCCCCCTATGCTTCTGTGGAAAAGCTATCTTCCATGCAACTGGTCCCTGGTACCAAAAAGGTTGGGGACTGCTGGCATAAGGCCTTCTCTTAGAGACTCACAGTCAGAGGAGAGCTTGAACCAAGTGCAGTATCATACAGTCTAGCAAGTGATTAGTAGATGATGCCGTTGCCTTGTTTGTAAATATAAGTTACTTTGATCAATTATTCCTTCCTGTCATCTTTGTTATTTCCTGATTTTTGCTGGGGCCATGATGGCTACATTTTATCGTCAAGTAGGTAGTGTTTGTATGTATTTGTCTGCCCTCTGCCGTTTCAACCTTATTACCTATGTGATTCTTTTCCACCACTCAAGTGGGTGTATGCATGGTCACTAGTAATGCAGGTAGCTTTGTTGTACCTTCATTCTTGCCAAAACCTCCACCTGAAGTGCTTGTCCACATTTGTTTTGCCAGCTTTAGTCTGATTCTTCCTTCAGAGCTCATCTTAAGTTCCATCTTCACTGCAAGACTTCCCTTACCATGCGTACGTTTAAATTCCTGTAGCAGTTACTATCTGTACCATGCATTAGAACTTTGTGTTTATACTCTTATTCATTTTCTTTTGTTTTCTTGGTCATTCCCCAAGTTAATTAGAAATTCCTTAAAGGTAGAGACTGTGATCTTACTACCTTTTAGCATTCCCAGCACCAGTTGAAGAACCTTGAGCATGATTGGTTCTTAAATGTTGGCATGATGTCAGCAGTAAAAGTGAGGTTTATGGATTCCACAAATATTGGGTAGAATATTGTTGTTCAGCACTAATGATACCCTCTTATTTTTTTGTTTTTTTCATTCTCACTGGTCATATTGGAAGATAGCTTTCCCTTTTAAATAAATGTTTAAAGTAATTCATCTTTAAAATTATGTTTACAGTTTATCTCTATACTCCTACTTCATTGAAAGTGAAGGATATTAATTCAACAGCTGTTATACTTTCTTGGCATTTACCAGGCAGCTTTGCAAAGATTAATCTTGTATGTCAAATTGAAATTAATAAAATTAATTCAGTACAAGAATTGGTAAGTAAGATTCTTCTATAAACTTCCTTTGTGATTATTTTGGATAAAACAGTTCTCAGAATGCATTAAGTAAATTGATATGGTTAAGTTCTCAGATTATTTGTTGTAGAAATTTACTAAGAACCAAGAACGACATTATATATCAGGGCAATAGCACTGTATTTATCACATTTGAACAATAATTGTAGTAGTGGATATTATAGAATGTAAATATGACTTTTACTACTCAGAATGTTCCCGGGTGCAGTATGATACCTGGCACATCACTGGTGTTTGGTCAGTTTGTGAATGAATGAGCAGTTTTGCTGTAACCTTTAGCGTCAGTTAATGGATTAATTGGCACCAGAGAGCAGAAGTGATTTTTAAAACTGCGAAGTGCAGCAATGGGAGCCAGTTGTAATTGGTAATTATAAGTCAAAATGTGACTTTCTAGTACATTTTAAATATTTAAGTTGACTTTTATACTACACCATCTTGTATTTTGTGCTAAGTCTAAAATAAATGATATTGTACTTAACTATTCATTTAGAAATTTACTGATTTCTAGAAAATCAGCCAAAACTGTAAAATATAACCTGAAAAACTGCTTTATAATAAGTCAATGGGAGCTCGTAGGCTTTTGTGAGACATGCAGATCTTCAGATTCATCTGTAATTGCTTCATTTTAATTTTATTTATTTAGTTTAAATATTTGTTGAATATTTACTACATGGTTAGCACCAAACTAGGGGTTCTATGTGACATATTAACAAAGATACATAAACAATGCCTGCCTCCAAGAAGCTTCCAAGTATCATCTGAATAATATACTTAATCCTCACGATCATCTCAAATTACTAAATTATGTGAGAGTTTATTTATTGTATCACTGTGACCATTAACTAATTATCAAAATTTTATCTTCTGCGTAATTTAATTGATGATTATTACTTAAAGCCAATATTTGGATTAAAAACACATCCTAATTTTTTATTTTCATGACAGAGCATAATTTCACTGACTTGGCATTTATATAAGAATTTAAATATTACACTGGATGAACTGCTTTTGGTATTATATATGCCACCTCACATGGACATTTGGTTGATTTATGTTACAAATGTGAAGGCTGTCTTACCAATAAAATGTGTATGTATGTGTATTCATACACACATGGTGTATACACATATATATACACATACTTGTTTTCTAATAGCGGAATGTCACAATCAGAGGAGTAGAAAATTCAAGTTATCGCACTGCTGTGGGGAAGTTAAATCCATATACTGTATATACTTTTCGGATTCGCTGTTCTACTGAAACTTTCTGGAAATGGAGCAAATGGAGCAATAAAAAACAACATTTAACCACAGAAGCCAGTAAGTTACCTAACTGATTTATGGCTAATTATTACTGTGTCTCTTGAAGTTTTACAACTTTTTTTAAAGAAAATGTTATCAGGAGTCTTTAGAAGTAGGAGAATACTTAGATAATAAATTACGTAATATCTACTAATAAAATATCACAGAGACATTTTAAATGATGGGTTTTAAAGCTTTGTAATAATATGGAAAAATGTTTGGCATAAATTCTATAAAAGTACCAGGGGCTTCTCTGTCTACACTGTGATGTCAACTGTATTACAGCAATACATAGGAAAACAAACTTGAAACTGTGGTACAATTATGGGATGATTTTTCTCCCATCCTTTCCTCCTCCTGTTGGAATTTTAATAGTTCCTTTAACTCAGGTTGCCTTTTTCTCTAAAACAATTATTAATAAAGAGAATTTGTTAGAGTTTTTATTTGGGACCTAGGCCTGAGAAATGATGTGACTTTAAGGTATAAAATCAGGCAGCTGGTTTTCTGAATATGATAATTTCCAAAGACAGAATAGTATTCAATCCTGAATAACTAGATGTCACCTTTAAAAACAAAACAAGAGAAAACTTAGAAATAGATAAAATTTTCATGAATCATTTGTGGGGGAGAAGGAAAACTTCCCCTTTGCCCCCAGAAGTTTCGCTAAAAGGTTGACTCATAATAAGAGTCAATTAAAATTAATTAGAAAGATTACAAATTTACTTACCATTTGCATGAGGAGAATCACAGAGTGATTACCCAGTATCCCAGTGGGGTCCAGAAGTTTATATACTTCTCATTTTAAAGAGGAGGAGGAGATGAGGAATATAGGTAATTCTGCTGAGGGGCAATAAATGGTTACTAGGGAGGATGAATAGATACTTAGGAGAATGAATGGATGGAAGGAAACAGATTGACAGATTCCAAATGATTCTTTGGAAATTAAATTAACCTGAGAGACAGGTGTTATCTTTAAAATGGATTAGGCCAGGTCTGGTTGCATCTTGATCTTCTATCCTGCAGTATATTGAGATAACAGGGAGGAGAAGGAAAGACAATTACTCTTCTTGATGGGTCCATCTAGTTTTTAATGAAGATACGGGGAAAGCCCCTTCCAATGCCTGTAGATCTCTAAGGGCCTTTAATTCAAAATACTCTTTAAACCAAGGAGTCATATTTTGGGGTGAAATCCCCTGAGCTCTTTCACATCAACAAAAGATAACAAATGCTTTATTTGTACTACATAATCCAGAAAATATAAAACTTACTCAAAAAAAAAATTAACGAACAGTAAAAAAATAAAAAGTGATAGATGTTAATCCAGAGTTTGCCTCTCCACATGAAGAGATGTGAAAATAGAGATGAGGGCCCTTTGCAGTATGTATCACGGGAGGTGAGCGGGGACTGCAGGCTTAACTGCGGCTAGAGGATCCACTTTCAAGGTGGTTCACTCCTATGGCTGTTGGCAGGAGGCCTCAGTTCCTCACCGTGTGTTCTTCTCTGTAGGCCTGCTTCGGTGTCCTCGTGACATGGTAGCTAGCTCCTCCCAGAGCTGATGATTGAAAAGTATCTTTTATGACCTAAAAATCAGAAGTGACGTACCATGACGTCTGCTGTATGCCGTTGGTCACACAGGGCAACCCTGAGAGAGCGTGAGAGAGGATGGATATCAGGAGGTGTGGGGATCGTGGGTCATTTGGGAGACTGGCTGCGACAGAAGTTTTTGCTTTAAGCTAATGAGCTGTCGTTGCCAAGAGGAAACATCTTTTTTGCACCTCACTGAGATGAGGGCATTAATTCACTCAGAAAATATTTACCGAGTATGCATTACAGATTGAGCATCCTAATCCAAAAATCCGAAATTGGAAATGCTCCAAGACCCAAAACTTTTTGAGGGCTGACATGATGCCACACATAAGTACGTAGCACAAACTTTATTTCATGTACCAAATTATTTAAAACATTGTATAAAATTACCTTCAGGCTATGTGTATAAGGAGTATATGAAACATCAGTGAATCTTGTGTTTAGACCCAGGTCCCATCCCCAAGATATCTTATTGTGTATATGCAAATATTCCAGCATCTGAAAAAATCTGAAATCTGAAACACTTCTGGTCCCAAGCATTTCGGATAAAGGATATTCAACCTGCATGTACTAGGAATTGTTCTAGTTACCAGGGACACAGCAGTGGATAAAACAGTGCTCTCTGCCTGTGGAGTTCATGGATCCAGAATTAGGAATAAATTAAATAAATACACACATATATATACACATATGCATATATATACATATACATATATATGTCAGATGGTGATGAGTGCCACAGAGGAAAATAAGGGACAGGAAGGGGCCAGGAGATGAAGACTGAGGTTGGGGGGTAGGGTGTGAAGGAAATTGGAGTTTTAAATAGCATAGTTAGGAAAGACCTTTAAGATAATATTTGAGCTGAAAATATAAAGGAGATGAGGAAGCTAGCCTCATGGTTTATCTAAGGGAAGAGTTCTAGGCAGAGGAAGAGAGGACACAGAACGTGCACAGAGCCAGAGGCAGGGGTCTGTGGCATATCTGAGGGACAGCCAGGAAGCCGGTGGGTGGCCAGAGCTGTCCTGACTTGGGGGAGTTTGGGGGAGGAAGGTGACAGGCACTGGGGCCAGTCAGGGAGGCCTTGGAGGGCGATTTTAACCCAGTCAGAGGGGCCTTGTGTTTTGTAAAAGTTGACAGCTTAGCTTTTCCGTTGCTTCATTTGCTAAGTGAAAGCCACTGAACTGCTTCACATTTTATTGAGAATTCCAAATACCCTAGAAAAAATTTTCAAGCACCATGATATGTATAGTATGTGTCTATGTTCAAGTACTAACTTGCAAATCGCCTTTCTAGTTCCTTCAAAGGGACCCGATACTTGGAGAGAGTGGAGTTCTGATGGAAAAAATTTGATAATCTATTGGAAGGTAACTGTTTAATTTTTCCTTGCGCATTTACGTAACTTTATTATACAGAACTGCTTTTGGTTATCAAGGAGCTGAGATTTCTGGCTTTGTTTGCAGTAAATCAGAGAATCTAACCTGGCTCCTAAAAGCCCCCACATGCCTCATCACTCCTGATTCCCCACGGTCATTAGTGAAGCTCTTCTGTCTCAGATCTGAGCATTTTTTAGTTTGATTTTATGAGGCCTATGAGGGATTTCGTGAATTCCATCTCCCTCACCTTATGTCAGAAACTACAAGTTAGAATCTCAAATGTTTATTACATTTTTCTTCTATGAATGGGGAACTGGCTTTTTATGTATATCATGTGCAATTTGTCTCTCTTAAATTGTGCTATAATATGCCAATTATAAAGTTTGGCATGGTTTTGTAAAACATTTAGATGAAATAAGAATCACGTTATATTTTACTAGTTTTTCTATATTAGAGCATTTTTGTTGCTGTATATTTTTAAATATTTTATGAAAATCGAAAACATGAATAGTTGTTTTCTACATTAGATTTCATATGGCAGTCATAATAGGATTCTTTTAAGTAGTGAATTTTGTTATTGAAAGTAAAACTTAATTTTATTTTTACAAAAATTTAACATCCCTACAGCTTTGAGTAAAGTAAAGTGTACATACAAGTTCAGGGTGCGTTCCACTGCTTTGAGATCATCTGTATTTGACTGTTGCATCCATTCCTGATTAGAAAATCCCCTGGCTTCTCTCAGCTGTCTGTTGGATTTCATGACAATATAGCAACTGTTTTACAAATTACTACAATATAGAGAGAGTTTGGAATGTTGTTAAAACTAGGTGAAGATTTAACTAAGGACTAATAATATTGAAGTGATTCAGATTCTAACTTCACTGACTATGTTGATGGTGCCGCTATTTGCCAAAGGAGGGCATGGTTGGGTGGAAAATTATGTTGTTTTGGATATGGTGAGTTTTTAAAACATGTGCCACTGGGATATCTGAGTAGAGTCAAGTAGGTGGTGGTTTGCTGTAAGGCTCTGGTGCTCAGGAGAGGGATCAGAGCTGAAGATGTAGCTCTGAGTAGCACACACATGGAATCACTGGGGGGAACATGGGAGGTTGTAAATGGGCCAGGAGTGGAGCCCAGGTGATAGCAGCTTACAAAGCACCAGCAGAGGAGGAGGAGGAGGAGGACGAGGAGGAGGAGGAGGAGGAGCCTGCACAGGAGATCGGAAAGGTCAGAGAGGCAGGAAAAGCAAAGAAAATAGAATTACAGAAACCAGATGGCAGGGAGCTGTTTCAAGAAGTGAGTGGCCACGAGAGTCACAGGAAGAAGCGCACAAGTCCTAGAACTACAGTCTGCCACCGGAGCAGGCCACTGGGGAGGCATCAGAGACCTCTGCTGGGGCAGTGTTTGCAGCAGTGTTATTAACGTGAGCCCGGTCTGCATCAGCAGGACCCATACACTGACATATAAATTGGGATGATTGCTTTGAAAAGCATGTTAGCTTTATAAATGAAGTTTGAATGTTCATTTTCTTTTATTTAGTAAGTTCACTTTTGGAAATTCATGTTACAAAATTAATCCTAACTGTGAAAAAGAAAAAAATGTGGCAAAAAACATTCACCAAAATATTTATTTTAGTATTGTTAAGAATTGGGAACAACTGAAATTTCATTTATTTTAGGAATATTCAAGTATATCAGTAAAAATGCTACGTGAGATATAAAACCATTAAAATATATATAACTGTATTAACATGGACTAGTGCATATTTTAGAAAAGTAAATAAATACAAAATTTTGTAGTATGGTTAAAACAACGTTAATAAAAAAATCTACACCTAGAAAAACAATGTGAAAGAAATATCAAAATGTAAGTGACTTTAAGAGGTGGGAATATGGGAGATTTTCACTTGTTTTCTTTCTACTTTTGTATGTATTCTAAATTTTCTGTAATGGGAATATAACACTTTAAAGTGAGAAAACAGTAAACATTTTTAAAAACCACACTTTTTTGTTGTTAAGTAGAGCAATGCTTCTGACCACTTATTAAAACTTTTCTTCTGAAAAATGAGAAGGCAAATATTATTTTGTATTTACCTAATTTTTAAGTTTCTGTGTACTCTCACTGCTTACAGAATATAATAGTTTTTCTTGAGTATCATTTTCCTGATTTACCTGGGCCTCAGTGGATTTTAAATGTTTCACACTGTTAAGAATGCCGTGTTTTGTGATGTTACCTTGTTACTGTTAATGTGGCATCTCATTTAGACTCGATGGCCACTTTTTGCATCTTTTTATAATAATTTATTTCTCTGTTTTTCATAGCCTTTACCCATCAATGAAGCTAATGGAAAAATACTTTCTTATAATGTATCATGTTCATCGGATGAGGAAACACAGTCCCTCTCTGAGATCCCTGACCCTCAGCACAAAGCAGAAATACAGCTCGATAAAAATGACTATATCATCAGTGTGGTGGCGAAAAATTCTGTGGGCGCATCGCCACCTTCTAAAATAGCTAGCATGGAAATTCCACATGGTGAGTGCTTAAGATGATTTAGTATATGAGAATAGGAAATTAAAGTGAAAAATTTTGATATTACTTGCTCTTATATAATGTCAACATTTTTCTCATATATCCTGCTGCCGCTGCTGTGTAAGGAGGAACAGGCGATTGATGTCTGCTCTTCGCTGAGAGAGAGCAGTCGTTAGTATCGACTTGAAGCGTGTGCACTGGTAGATAAATAATCATGGAGTTCAGTTACTTTATAGCATAATGTTGGAGAGTTATGGTAGTGGGTAGTGCTCTTAGGAAGAAATATTTTAGCCATTTATTCAAATATCGTTTTCAAATCTCCCTCCAAGACTATGAAAGTTTATGCTGTGTTAGCTGTGCTGTTTTGCAAACTATCAGGCAGGAAGAAATACTCATTTTAATTGGCAGCTTTTTGATAAGAAATTCATTAATAGGAATTCTTTATCGATAAGGAAGTCTTCTTAAGTCTAAGATCTTCAATATAAGCTTTAAAAAAATAACTGTGATATAATTTTAAAATTATTTAGAATCTTCCTTTAAATTTTACAGATTTCCAATGACTAGTATATTCCTCCTTAGCTTCTACCTTGACACCTTTTTGAGTCATGGGTTTCAAATGGCCACTTGTACCTCTTCTTTCAAGTCATCGCCTGTCCCCCCTTTGCTGTCCTGCCCTATATGGGAGCACCTTTCTGTAACCACCCACTCACTCCTAGAGGAAGAAAAATTGGTCCAGTTAGGGTCCTCTAAGGATCTTTTCAGCTCTAGCTTGAGGCAGTTTCTTACTGCTTGTTATGTAACTGGTTCTTTGTTCTGTTTGAGTCGGCCATAGGAGAATTAGGGGGAAGGAATGGGGACGCATCATGCATGCATGTCAGAGATACGCGCTGGCCAGAGCCCAGAAGGCAGCACTGACTGGAGAGGCCCTCAGGGCAGTGGTTGGCAGAAGCCCCAAAGTAGGGCTTAGAACAGCTGGACTAATGGCTCTTCATTTTGGCCTGACAAAAATAAAAAATAAAAGAGAGATGTGCAAACATCCATAGAAAGGTAGCCTACTGATTCAGATTAGTTTTTTCATTGCTCGCACAGTGCTAGGCAATGGCTGCGTTGTCTTTTAATTCAAGAGCTGTAATGCCCCCTTTTCCATGTGTCCCTCTGAAGATGGTCATTTACAGGACTAGCAATGGTCTAGTCATCAGCATTCAGACAATTAACGAAGCCCCAGAACAAATCTTCATTCCGTGAGGGTTTCCCGAGGGGGAAACTCTGCAGCTCCAGCTCAGGCTTACACTGTGGCTTTTTAATCACATTGAGCCAGAAAGCTGTTACATTCAGCGCATTCTGTATTCTAAGCGAAGTCGTCGTCTTGCGTTCAGTAGTGGTTGCTTCGTGAACGTAAATTTTGTTCAAAAAACCTTTCTATGGCTTTTTACTGAACCCTTACATATGAATCAGTGATAGAAATTACTTCTTTTCTCCTGTTACTGTAGAAATGTCCCTCTCCTTTTTGACCACACTGCCCTAACCCCCACCCCAATTCCTCATCCCCAGCCTGGGCCCCCACTTTCACCTACGCGAGATCTGGCCTGATGGGGAAACAAAACCTCTGCACAGCCACCACCAGTCCCTTCCCCCCGCAGCCTCTGCATCCTGCCCCTGGGGGCCCCTGGGGCGCTGTGTGGGCTTCCTCTCCCTGTGCCCACGGGGCTGTCCACCTCACAGGGAGGGTTCTCCTCGCTCCCATCCTGCTTCTGGTCAGCGGAATCCCCTTCAGCCCAGCTCTGGGCTAGCTGCAGTCTTCCTGGAAAGGAAGAGAAGGGGCTGGTTCATGCATTCTTGTCACACGTTTGGCCTGAGCCTGCTGTGTGCTCTCACAGAGCACGCGTGGTGGTGAATGATGAGAAGAGGCCTTCAGACTGTCCACGTGTCCTCCCGGCCTCCCACCTCCTCCCTGCCTTGCCAAGCCGTGTCCCCTCCAGTTGCCCTCAGCCCCATCCTTCCTGGTCTTGATCTTCACATCATGGCCCCAGTACATCACTGCCCGATACTAGGTACTTTTATTCTTTTCAGCATTTTCTTTCCAACGCTCTGTTAATCTGTGTGTACAGGTGAGTGCTATAGTTGGTACAATAAAAATAACAAAGCAACACTTCTAATCTTTGCTAAAGGTTTATCTAGATTGAGTACTATTTTATAATTTCTTCAGAGTGAAGTGATTTGAATAACTCTTGTCCATTTTCATGAGGTTTGCCTTGCATTAATGTCTTTAATGCCAGTAACATATCTTTCTTGTTGAAGATGATCTGAAAACAGAGCAGACCGTTGGAATAGGAAAGGGGGTTCTCCTCACCTGGCATCACGACCCCAACATGACTTGTGACTATGTCATTAAGTGGTGTAACTCATCTCGGTCTGAACCATGCCTTATGGACTGGAGGAAAGTTCCTTCAAATAGCACTGAAGCTCTCATAGAATCTGGTAAGATGGATTCGTGTCTCTCAGTTAAAGTTCTGAAAAAATATTCTTAAAAAGCAACACACATGGAACTGGGTGCGGTGAAGTGGTCATTTTCCTCTACCGCTGGGTGGGTGTGAGTGGGTTTTAACATTCCCAGAAGGTAGTCTATGGCAGTATGAACTGGAGGGGTCAAACCCTTTGATCTAGTGATTACTTGTCTGGGAATTTATTCTAAGAAATAGAGAACAACACAGATTGACCCCTAAGAATGTCCACCACAACATTATTTCTAATTGTGAAAAATTGAAAACAATTCAAACAGCAAATAAGGGAATGAGTACTTAATGGTACATCTATAAAATGGAAAGTTAAGTAGCATTAAAAATTATGCCAAAGATTTAAAACAACATGGGGAAATACTCATGAAAAAAGAAGATTCCAAAATTATAAGCAGTGTGGTCTCAGTTGTGTGTCTTCACTGTTGTTTGCCCAGGGCTTGGGCTGGGGAGAGACTGAGCACCGAGGGCTTGAGCCATCCTCATTCTCCAGCTGCGGAGCAGGGGGCACCGGCGTGGGTGCGGACACGGTGTGGCTTGTGTTCCGAGCCTGCGGCCGTGGGCGAGCTGCCCTTGCCATGTTGCAGCCTGAAGCGTGTTTGCTCACCTACGGGCTGAAACAGCCATGCCCTTTGGAGTAAGAGCCCTCTTTCCAGTACTGTCATTCCTTCCGAGTAGCTGACGAGGGTGTGTCATGCCTGTCCCCATGGGATTTTTGGAACCTGTAGCCTGGGATGCTTCTTGCGTCTTTCCCCTCTGCTGGCTGTTCCTCGCATGTTAGCGCAGGGGGCAAGCAGCCTGTGCTCTGTGTCTCTCCCAGGGAGCACTGTCTGTGAGTTCACTGTTTCACTGTCAATGGTGGAGATGAGTCCCGTTCACTGGATTACCACATATGGGTTCAGACCATTTTCCAGTTTTGTTTGGAGTAAAGCCAGACAATTACATACAATTCACGTATGTAATTGGCCAAAGCAGCGGTGGTCTTCCTGAGTCACACCTTTACCCTCTGTTATAGCACACTGCCCTTGTCGAGGTGCCCACCGTGCCCGGCTCTCTTTCCTGCGCCCTCTCTTGAATTCCGCTCTATGGGCTGACGGAGCCCTACACAGTTCCAGTATGTCCTTTCTCACCTAGGCTTTCGGGATAGTTGGGATGGACTAGGGTGGGGTGGAGTGGATGTAAAGAGAGCATCTACAGATAAAGTGTTAGCTGAGCCCTGTGGGATGTGGAGAAGCAGGCCCCGTGATGATTGAGGGAGGAGAAGAACTCTCTGTGCCAGTGCAGATGAGCAAAGGTCCTGCAGTGGTTGAGAAAACAAAGACTCAGAGAAATTAGGTAACTTGCCCAACATCACAAAATTAGTATGTGATAGAACCGGTGTTCCAGTTCAAGGCTATTCAAAGCTTCTGGAGGCTGGAAATGTTATCTTTTATTTATTGCTGAGTTTCTAGAACAAGTGCCACATAGTAAGCCTCTTATTCCTTTCTCATCCAATGTTCTACTCTCTTAAGACCTCAATACATTCCTAATGCTCTAAACCACTGAGGCTCTTTTTTATTTTAAGGTGGCAGAGTCCTATAGATTGTGGATAATACATAATTTTAACATAAAACAAGGTACAGATTTACTAATGTTTATGCACTATAAAGTCTTAACCTCAAGCATACCTTTCCACAAAGAAAAAAGTTACAGAACTAAACACAGTTGGCTGAGTTTGAGTTTCCATTAATATTTACTTAGAACATGCCAGCACTGAGCAAACATTTAAGAAAACAATATTCCAAGAAGAAAAGTTAAAATTTAGACAAGTCTCTCCAATTTTTCTTTGGATTATGTGATTTTAGAGGCTGACCATCTCACATTTGAGCCTGTAGACCACTGATGTTCTGTGGGCACATAGAGAACCGATACTTTAACCACACTGGAATCATTGTATTCAGCAAATTAAATGCAATCTCGAATGCTGCCATCCCCGCTCCCCAGCATTTTCTTCTGGACTGGCGGCTGTTGAGCTGCTAATTGCCCTTCAAGGTCGTGTTCAGGTGTCACTTAATGGTAGTTTTTTCTGATCTTTTTAGACTCATCTGCTCTCTCATTTAAGGTTCCACAGCATCCTGCTCCATACCTGTAGTGTAACATGCTGTCACAGCTACCCCCGTTCATCTGTCTTCCCCACCACTCTGCCAGGTCTCTGTGCCAGGGACTTGTTTTGTGCATCTCTGTGTTCCCCACATTGTACACATTTTATTGAGGAGGTGCTTAAAAGGGCCTTTTGAGCTGAAGTTAAGGTGCTTCCCTGGTATGTCTTATGCAGTTAACTCACCCAAGGAGACTTCATGGTGATGTTATAAAGCAGAACAGACGCGAAGGCCCATTTCCTTTAACACTAAAGCTTCAAGATAGAGTGAACTTTTAGTTCTGCTTCTTGAAGCAAAGGAAGAGAGTGGTGGTTTGTCTGCAACCCAGCAATAACACTGCGTAGGGAAGGGATTTATAGAGGCATGATGTGGACCTGCAGTGGTTTAGTGAACTGACCCTGGATCAAATCTGGGAAGAAATCATCATTGCTTGATTTTTAAGGAACAAAATGTAAGCCTTGATCACCTTTTTCCTTTGCAAGGAGATGCCATCTTATAAATAATGCTAAACTTTTCCTTACAGTAGAAGTGAATTTGTTTAATTTGTGTTTAGTCATTTTTTGCTCTATTTACCAATTTTGAAAATACAGATGTATTTTTATAAGAAAACATGTTTAAATTTAGCTTTGGAAATTTCAGAATATTATTTTAAATTGCTATTAATAAACTAGATATTCATATTAATATATATTTATGAAAATATGTTGATTGTGTTCATCCTATAGATCAGTTTCGACCAGGTGTAAGATACAATTTTTTCCTGTATGGGTGCAGAAATCAAGGATATCAATTATTACGTTCCATAATTGGATATATAAAAGAATTAGGTAAGTTAAATGGGTACATTGTTTTTACACTTAAAGGTAACATGAAAAATTATAAATTAGCAGCAGTAGTAAGAATGAATTCTAAAAATAGATTGAATTAGATGTTTAGTTCAAGGAAGGTAAAATAATTTATATGGCAAATTTAAAATTGTTTGATTACTTATTCTTAACCCATTTGTTTAAGGGAAAACATTCCAAGAAGAAAAGTTAAAATTTAGGTAAGTCTCTCCAATTTTTCTTTGGATTGTATGATTTTTTAGAGGCTGACCATCTCAGTTTGAGCCTATAGACCACTGGTGTTCTGTGGGCACATGATTGCAGAACTAAAGCTTTAACCACAATGAAATTCACAATTTTACTGCTGTCATCAACAAAATTAAATCTTAACTTGGATGTCAAAAGTATTTAATTTGCACTTATACAAGTTTGAAAAACAATGATTCAGGACTATCAATAAAGAAGAGAAATACTAATGAAGTCTATTTGAGTAGCCACTTAAAGATTTTGCATAGGTTGCTTCCCTAGATATGTGTTTTGTCTAAAAGTGGTATTGTAAGTTCTACCTTTGTGCCTAAAAATACTCTTTTTCTATGGTTATTAGTATATAAGCTTCACTACAGAAGTGTTTGTGGTAATATCTCTGATAGTTCATGATTAAATAGAGAATAAAGTTTCAATTCCAGGTTTAGTTATTTTGGAAGCTAGAAATCTCACGATACGTTACCGTCTTACTTTGTGTTAGTAAACCCTCCTTTAACAATTGCCTTTTTCCTTTTACAGCTCCAATTGTTGCACCAAATTTTACTGTTGAGGATACTTCTGCAGATTCGATATTAGTAAAATGGGAAGATATTCCTGTGGAAGAGCTTAGAGGCTTTTTAAGAGGATATTTATTTTACTTTGAAAAAGGAGAAAGAGACACATCTAAGATGAGGGGTTTGGAATCAGGTAAGTATAATAAATTACTAGTGTGAGTACAGTGTGCTTCTTAGAAGTTTCTCATTATCCCCAAAAGGAAAAGGAGGAAAGACAAGGAAATAAAGTGCTGCTCAGTAGTTTAATCCTGGTTTCTAAAACTGTTTGAAAAATGGGGAAATGAAAATGCAGTCAATTCACAAATAGTTTTAAGATTTTAGTATATAATAAATGGCATGTGGTCTTTCAGAAATCATTTAAATAATTTATTCTGAAGCCTTTGATTATAAACCCCAGAGGACAGAGACCATCTCTTATTGTAGCCTTGCATGATCCATAACATAGCATCTCATGAAGTTTACTTTAAAAAAAAATGAGTCATCTTTTACTTATAGTAATGGAGGAGAGAAACTCAGGAATCCAAATAACGGCTTCAGATTCTCAGTTGTAACTCGCCCAAGAGCCATCAGCCCATTAGCATCATCCTTGGCTGTGGCCTTAATAAGCTGGAAAACTTAATTGACTTGATTAGCAACGTGTGTTTTCATTAAACCTTAAAAAATACAGATAATCCTTGACAATTGGTAAGTGCATGTCCACAGACTTTAGACATGCAATTTTGTATTTGTAGCTTTACAAATAGTTTATACAAATTTCTGGCTTTTCCTTAAATTATATTTGTCGGAAGTCAGATGTTTCTAACTCATAGCCACAAACATATCATCTTTTCAGTTTGAGAGCTCTCATTTCCCTGGATGACCTCTCCTTGGAAAGAAATCATTTTAATTATTTAATGCCTGTCTGACAAGTGGAGAACAACAGCTCAGCATTGAGATGCTGACAGGGCATTCTCTGAGTGACTCCCCAGAGCAGCTGCCTTCAGTGTGCGCCTGCCCCAGCTCACTGAGTTCTGTGTTTTCTGAACCTTGGGAGTTGCCTGTGGATGAGGGAAATCCTAAATATCAAAATCTGCAAACATCCAGCATCTATTTAATAGTACAGCTTTCCTCAAATGCTTGGAAAGTTTACACTTGAACCAATGAAAATTCTAGCATCTGGGATTCCAGTTACTACATTAATTGCTAGCAAGGAAAAAGGGAATGGAAGAGGCAAGAGAACACCAAAAAAGACGACTCAGAAATTTTGGGGTAGAAGTGGGACAAATGAGTTGGAAGAGTGGAGGAGGATGAAATCTAAGTCAGGTCCCATGGAGAAGTGACTGGATTCATCCTGCCAAACCAGGCAGTGTAGGCAGATGGTTAGGATGAGTGGGAGAGGTTGAATGAAGAGAATTTCTCAGAACTGAGGGACCTGAGTACAAGTAGTCCCCCCGTGTCCACAGTTTCACCTTCCACAGTTTCAGTTACCCGTGGTCAATGGCAGTCCAAAAATAGGTCAATGCAGTATATTAAGATATTTTGAGCAAGAGAGAGACCACATTCACATAACTTTTATTATAGTATATTGTTATAATTGTTCTATTTTTAAATTGGTGTTAACGTCTTACTGTGCCTAATTTATAAATTAAACTTTATCATAGGTGTGCATGTAGGAAAAAAATATGATCTATATAGGGTTTGGTGTACTAATTGTGGTTTCAGACATCCACTTTGGGTCTTGGAACGTATCCCCCGAGCATAAGGGAAGAGGATTGTGTGTAGCGTAAAAGGATTCATTAAGTACACGTAAAACAAATGGAGAAAAGATCTATGCCAAAGTGTGTCATCATGAATTTTCAGAGCATGTAATATATAAAGAAAAAACCCTAGAAACAATCAGAGAAAAACAGGACAAGTCATGTGCAAGGAATCGGGAAAAAGAATGGCCTCAGACGTCCCAGCAACACTAGATACTAGAAGGTAGCACAGCAATGCCTTCAAATACTGAGTGAAAATTACTTTCACCCTAACATTCTATACTCCATCAGTCAACCAATGTGAGAGGAGAATGAAGACATTTTTAGACATGCAGGTCTGCAAGTATTTACTTCCTCCACGTTGTTTTTCTCAGGGAGCAAGTAGAAGAGTGCCTGGCAATGAGGAAAGGAAATGAGAAAGCCCAGGAAGCAGCAGAGGAGAGAGGGCAGGCAGTCTCGGGAGGCAGAGGTGGGGGTGGAGAAGGTGGTGTGACACTGGGATTTTATTGTGTTTGACCATGTGGAAAATGGTGTTGAATCTTGACTGGAGGATGTGGGGAGAATTAGAAATTGGTATATAGAAAATCAAGCAAATGAGGATAAAAGGCAATTAAAACACTGGAAAACAAGAAGGGAAACACCATAACAAGCGATTTGTCTTAGCGGTAACTGGTTGCATGAAGTCACCAAAAGTTCCAGTGGTCCTAGATGAATGTTGTTGTGGGGAGAGGGCAGCGGGCGGGTAGAAGAGCTCAGTTTTCATCTGCCCTGACAGGACATGAGTTGGTAAGGTCCAAAAGTTCAAAGTCAAGAGCAGCTGTCCAAGTTTGTCATTTTGAAGTATGGAGGCGAATACCCAAAGAAACTGATAACGTGGTTTTCAAGTGGCTGTGGGGCTAAGGGCAGGGGCGGGTAGGGAGCTGCCGCTTTTTGTTGTTAGCCCGTTAGCTATCTGATTGTTTGAACTATCATCTTATGTTATTCTGCTTAAAATTTTAAAAAATAAAGTAATGGTTTAAACAGTTCGTCGCACTTTCTTTTGAAGTTTGACTCAAAGGATTTCTCATTAGTCTCTATTTGAGGATTCACTGATCCTTTTCTGAGTGAGTTGAGGTCCTCTCTATTGATCTGCACTCTCGCTTCATCCCGCCTCTCACTCACCGGAAGGATCAGCCCACGGGGGATTGGGTTATGGTGGTTTTCATGCTCTCAGTAGCAGAAAGGGAAATGACTTCCCTTGGATGCCTGCTGTATTCTAGGCATTATTCCAAAGGATGTGTATGAAAACTTCACACAGCCCTATACCCCTGTGAGGTAAGTCGTGGTCGTGATGTGATAGTGTTCTTTTTTCTTTCTTTCTTTTTTTAAGGAGACAGGGTCACTTCCTGTCACTCAGGCTAGAGTGCAGTGGCACCATCATAGATCACTGTAACCTTGAACTCCCGGGGCTCAAGTGATCCTCCCACCTCAGCCTCCGAAGTAGCTGGACTACAGGCACATGCCACCACACCCAGCTCATTTTTTAATTCTTATAATAGATATATTTTTTACAAGTGAGACATAAAGATCTTGCTTTGTTGCCCAGGTTGGTCTCGAACTCCTGGCCTCCAGTGATCCTCCTACTTTGGCCTCCCGAAGTGCTAGGATCGTAGGTATGAGCCACTGCACCTGGCCCATAGTCTGTTTCATAGTTATTAATAGAAAAATTCAAGTTCAGCGTGGTTTAAATACAATAATAGGCCCAGATCACATAGCTATTGACTGGCAGAGGTAGAACTTGAACGTGGCTCTGGCTGGCTCCAGAGTCCTTGGCTGGGGGTGGCTGCAGCCAGACCCACCTAGAAGGGCAGTTGATGTGACAGGTGTGAGTAACCATGTGTTTAATATTTGTTAGAGATTAGTAATACTAGCCTTCATTTGAAAAATAGGTCGTTCTGACATAAAGGTTAAGAATATTACTGACATATCCCAGAAGACACTGAGAATTGCTGATCTTCAAGGTAAAACAAGTTATCATCTGGTCTTGAAAGCCTATACGGATGGTGGGATGGGCCCAGAGAAGAGTATGTTCGTGGTGACAAAGGAAAATTGTAAGTTAAAGATTGCTGTTGAGATGCTTTCCATCCTTAAATATATAATGTTTCTAGTGATTTTTGGTTAATGTAGGAATCCCTCCCCCCTCTTTTTTTTCGTTTCTCATTCTGTTGCATTTTCACGGCCGGTAGAGGGAAGTATTAAAATGCCATGAGATGACTTCATGTTTATTCTTGTCAGTTATTTGAAGCTGTTTCTAAATGAGTACCTAAGACATTAATGAATTAGGGATACATCTGTAGTCCAGAGGTCTAAATCCATTTTGACTTTATGTAATGGTCAACCAGTTTAAAATTTTTTGCCCCAGCTATTCTGTAATTTTTAACACATCCAGGGAAAAGTAGAAGAAATATCCTTTAAAAATTTTTGTACAGCACAACACTGATAAATTTGAGGTGAGAGAAGAGTGTCAGGCTTGAGTCCTGTCTTTCAACCAGCAAAGAACTTTAATTTGATCTCGGGCTTATCCTGTAGCCATGAGTTGGAGTTTATACGCAGCTGTTGAGTTGTTTCTTTAAAGCGGTGGTTCTCAACAGAGGATGATTTTGTCATCTGGGAGTCACTTGGCACTGTCTGGTGTCACTTTTGTTGCCTAGCGGTTGGAGGCCAGCGATGCTGCTAAGCTTCCTGCAGGGCACAGAATCCCCCCACCCCCACCCCAGGGAAGGACTGTCTGGCCTTAAATGTCGAAACTGCCAAGATTGAGAAACCCTGCTAATACTAATCTAAGTATTAGTGTGAAAATTATTATAGTACTTAAAGATTGTGTTTTAAAACTTCTTCTAGAGTATTACATTTTGTATCCCTGGAGCAGTTAATTTTGACTTTTTTCTTCTAAATAATCTATCAACCTATACTAAAAATGGTGATTTTAATATTTGCAACATTCTCTTTTCAGCTGTGGGGTTAATTATTGCCATTCTCATCCCAGTGGCAGTGGCTGTCATTGTCGGAGTAGTAACAAGTATCCTTTGCTATCGGAAGAGAGAATGGTAATGGTACCTGTGTTTACTCTTGCTCTTTTGTTCTTAAGGGTACATTTACTTAGTTTATATATTGTGTATTTTTTTAGTTGTAACGAGCTAGTAAAAAGTCATTTTAGTCAGAATTAATGTTGAATTTAATATTAAACAAAAACACAACATATTATTTAAAACTCTTAAAACTAATAGGATGTAAAAGTATAAATTTTTCCCTACTGTTTTCACTAATAAAGTGATAGCAATTGTACTGAAAAAACTTACACACACACACATATATATATATGGCAATAGCTATATGCAAGATTAACTGCAGTTTTATGATGATTTCACTTGTTCTAGTGATCTATTTAGAAAATCTGGTCATTTTGGTCATTTATACTCATTCATTCAACAAACATGAATGACGCCTTCCCTGTGAAGGGGGATGTAGTGGTAAACAAAGGGAGCATGGTCCTTCCAAACTTACAGTGTCATGGGGAAGATGGACATTGAACCACAACATCCAAAAGATACACGCTTGCAGAGGGCGCTAGGAAGGAAGGGAGCCAGGTGCTGTGAGGAGACAGCAGGGCCATGTCACGGGAGGTGGCCAGGTGGTCGGACAAGCTGCTCTGTGGGAGAGTCCCAAAGGGTAATGAAAGGCAAAACAATTTTCTAGACAGAGAGGATAGCTTCTGGAGAACATGGAGGAGCTGTGTGGCTGGGTGCAGCAGGAGTGGGTGGCGTGAGTGAGGTGGGGCCAGCGGGGCTCAGCAGGAGAGAGCGCCCACCGCCCTCTGTGCCGGCTATGTGGGGCCGGTGGCCACGTTCATGCACAGACACGTCCTCACCAGCCCTGAAAGGGCCATTGTTTATGACAAAGAAGAGAATGTATTCTAACAATCCTGGCTCACAAATTGAAATAATGGTAGTTGTAGAAATAATAGAATAGCCTGTTTTGGTAACCATATTCTTTACTACCAAAAATCACATTTTAAAAACAACTATTTCAATACCAAAATAAATAAATAAATAAATAATAGGACAAAGTAAGAAGGGAGTAAGAAGGGAGTTTAGAAGTGAGAGGATTTCAGACTCACATTAACAAAGTCATTTTTCCTGAAGGAATTTCAAAGGATAAAGCTCTTTCTAACAGTAAATATGAAAACAGGATGCAACACTGCCTGACCAAATGCCATCTTTGCGTTTCGCTTTTGCTCTAGGGAGTGATCACACTGAAGGTCTCCTGTTTTCATCTCAGATCTTCATTAAAGCATTCATAAAGACTTCAAAATAAGCCTGATGATGTATTAACTTGCTTGTTACCTAATTATTAATCTTACGATTATTAAATTTACTTAATCGTTCTTTATTTAAAGGATTAAAGAAACCTTCTACCCTGATATACCAAATCCAGAAAATTGTAAAGCGTTACAGTTTCAAAAGAGTGTCTGTGAGGTAATCTTTTGTTTTCTTATATTTATCTTTGAAGTACTGGCTTCTTTTTTTCATCTTTTGTGAAAAGTTTGTAACATGCAAATGTCATCCTAAGTAAAAAGTATTGAGAAAATAGCATGCTTTAACATCTGCTACATTTCTGAAATTATTAATGTTAAATAGTTTATTCCAAGCTTTTTCTCCCCCCTATTAATAGCAAGGAAAATAGTGACAGGGAGGAAACCAGTGGCTCTGCTCTAGTGCGTACCACAGGGGGGTAGAGGCACACGTTTACAGGCAGATCTGGGGGAAAAATAAAATTATGCCTCCTTTTGTAAGAGGAGCATTGCAGTAGCACTTAGTGCTATTCTTAATCACTGTTTTTAAATTTATTTTTAGGGAAGCGGTGCTCTTAAAACATTGGAAATGAATCCTTGTACCCCAAATAACGTTGAGGTTCTGGAAACTCGATCAACATTTCCCAAAATAGAAGATACAGAAATCATTTCCCCAGTAGCTGAGTGTCCTGAAGATAGCTCTGATGCAGAACCTGAAAACCACGTGGTCGTGTCCTATTGCCCCCCAATCATTGAGGAAGAAATACCGAACCCAGGTGGGGATGAAGCGGGAGGGACTTCGCAGGTCATTTACATCGACGTTCAGTCCATGTATCAGCCACAGGCGAAAGCAGAGGAAGAACACGAAAAGGACCCTGTAGGAGGGGCAGGCTATAAGCCACAGATGCACCTCCCCATTAATTCTGCTGTAGAAGACATAGCTGCAGAGGATGACTTAGATAAAACGGCGGGTTATAGACCTCAGGCAAATGTAAATACTTGGAATTTAGTATCTCCAGACTCTCCCAGATCCACAGACAGCAACAGTGAAATTGTCTCGTTTGGAAGCCCATGCTCTATTAACTCCCGACAATTTTTGATTCCTCCTAAAGATGAAGACTCTCCGCAGTCTAATGGAGGAGGGTGGTCCTTTACAAACTTTTTCCAGAACAAACCAAACGATTAACAGTGTCCCCATGTCACTTGAGCCTGCCATCTCTATAAGCTCTTATTGCCAATGCTGCTGCGTCAGCACTGGGCATTCTTGGAGGGATCCTGTGAAGTATTGTTAGTGGGGTGAACGTCTCTACGTGCAAGTTACACTACAAGTGTTAATGTGCTTTTAATATAGTCTAAAAGCCAAAGCATACGACTCAGAATCCTCAGTCCACACAACTCAAGATTTGGAGCTCTTTGTGATCGAGCCAAAGAATTCTCACGTGCTCTACCTTCAAGAAGCATTTCAAGGCTAACACTGACTAGTACATACAGGCAAAACAAATCCTGCCACAACTATTTTCGGTTCTGTTGTCAATGGTTTTCTCATATGTATACTTTATAGAATTGCAAGTGGATTTGCAGGCAAGGGAGAAAAATGTCAAAGTAACAGGTGATGTTTGTTTGCCTGACATTTACTCCATTCTAGGTGAAAACCAAGCACAGATTTTAAACTTTTAAGATTATTCTCTTCTATCCACAGCATTTACAAAAATTAATATAATTCTTAATATAGCGACAGCTATTTAGTGTTTTGTTTGATAAAGTATGCTGATTTCTGTGCCTACTGTATAATGGTTATCTCAGGGGTACAAACTTGGAAAACAAGTGTGACACTGACCCTCTTAAATCAGAATCATGTTTTCTTGCTTTGCTAGGTTTTTCAAACCTTTTCATTATTTTTTAACTTTGATGCTCGCTTCCGTTATTGCATTTGGTTGCCCTAGTATTTAAAATTTAAATTTCTAAAACTATAGACCCAAATTTTAAAAAAAAAAAATTTGTGATACAAAATGTCACAAGTGTCAGCTTTATATGAGCAAATTCAATATTATTCATAAGCATATAATCCAGTGATTTACTGTGTGAGATGACTACTAAGCAATATCTCGTGGCATTAGCTATCCATATAGTTGTGATTGGCCTTAGTTCCTCCTGAGAAGACCATGCCATTGGGCCTGGTCACCCAGGCAGTGGTGATCTTTGACCCCTCCTCGCCAGTGTTCCTCCCTCTCCTGAGTCTTACCTCTCCCTTCCTCTTGAATGATCTTCATTCCAGACCATCTGATCCAGTCCTCACATTTTTAAATAGAAAACTAAAGAGAGAATGCTTCTTACAGGAACAGTTACCCAAGGGCTACTTCATAGTAAATGTCTGAAATCAGTTTGAATCAGTGGGCGTAGCTGTGTGATAGGTGCAGCAGTTGGCTTGGTGAACTGTGCAGAGGTGTGTCTCAGCACGGCATCCTCTGCCCACCCTCGTTTCTTATAAGTGATGTCTCGAGTGATGGTGGTTCTTGGGAAAGCAGAATGAAAAACTAAAAGATATCTTGTATTTTTCCTGCCCTCGGATTGTCTGTGTATTTTGTCTTTTGATAGTTAAGGCAAAAGTACCTGAAAACTTAAAATATCTGAATAAGTTAAGATATGCTTGTTTTTTAATCATCTGAGGTTCTGTAATGTATTTGAAAATAATGGATCAATTATTTTTTTTCAAGTTCATATTGTATCTTTTTAAAAACCATGCTGTGGAAAAAAGCCACAAAATGACAAGGGACAAAATCTATTTAGATACTCTTTGTGTGTGAATCCTAATTTTTACCTGCTAGGATTCAACTAAATTTCTAAGCTTCATGATATTATGAATATGTGGAATGACATACAATTAATTATGTATATATGTAGTGTATTAAAACTATATAATAGTTCATAGAAATTTTCAGTAATAGAAAATGTGTCAAACCAGAGCCAACCCTAAACAGTTTTGTCTTGTCTTCCTTTTTGTCCTCTTTGGCTCCTTCCCTGAGCTTCCAGCCCAGGCACTCAGCCCTGGTGCTGTGTTCTCTCCCTGCCAAAGCTTGTCATTACCGTAGTCCACTCGCCCTCAAATCATGCCTGTTCCCCTGTTCCTATATTCATCTCTTTAGGACAGGGATAGGCATTGGCCATGGTAAAAGTTTATTGATCTAAATGATATTAGCCTGAAATAACAGGAAAAGGACAGAAGAGATTGATCTCTGTCATCGGTGTACTTGTATATGCATTTTAACTGTGACCATCTGGATCCAGTGCCCTTCCCAACCTGTTGAATGACTCATTTGTTTGGCTATGGTGAACAAATGGTGAACATCACTGGGGCTCTTAAGTCCTTTCATTCTGTCCAAGACTTCACTGCTTTTCCTTCATGAGAAAAGTTCAGAGTGCCACTCACCCTTCCCCTGCCTCTGGAGTTCCGTGCGCAAGGATCACTAGGTTAACAAGAAGCAGAGTCACGCTCCGTGAGTCTGGGCAGGCTCCTTACAACTTGTTGTATGCTTAGAAGAATGCTGTGTTTCAGGTCTTTCTTTCCTTGTCTTTCCCCATTGAGTTGAAGATAGCCAGACCCCTGTGTACGTCTGAGGTTACTACCTCTCAGCCCCACCCGCCCTATGCATCTAGGGGGATCCTCAGCACAGGGAGCAGGAGAGGGAGAGAACACCCTTTGTCCCATGCCCAGTTGTTTGAGACCCTGGCACACATGTGCTGTCTGTCAGTACAGAGACCGTGCCTCTGTGTAAGGTGGTCTAATAACAGTGGTTGTGCTGTCAGATTAGCTACTTCTTCCTTGAGGGGATAATTAAGGACTAGTTAGAAGGGGAGGCTGCATGAGTTCCCTCTACCCATTACTGACTTGAAAAATAATTGGGAAACCCCTCTTTCCTCAGCAAAAGTGCAACCATCAGTGAGAAAAATCTAAATGTCAAACTAGAATTATATTCCATTATGTCATTTGAATAGTACTTCATGTAAGACACATTTTTACCTCTCATATAAGTTAATTCACTTACAAGCCAATTTTAAATCAAGCTGCCCTTGTGATGAATGGAGATCATCATAGGGGTTATTATGACTGCATTTCTTTTGTTGAGTGGCCGTTTTAAATGAATAATATTTAATATAGAAGTATTCTTAAAGACTTAGGCTTTTGACACTAGATGAACTTTGTGAATTCTGTGTTGCATGGATTAGCACACATATGCAATCTAAGCCTCCAATTTGTTGAACCTTTACAGGCCCAGATTTCAGATTGTGGCCCTGAGTATCTGGATAGTTGAGTTGTGTGCTTATGTGCTTATGTGATAGAGGTGCTTTGTTCCTGCAGCTTAGAAACAGAAGCAGCCATTCATTGAAAAGTTTAAAAGAGGAAGTATCAACCTCATTTTCCAAACCAGCATTACTTTCACGGCTCATGGATCTGAAGGATTGCATTTAGAACGTCTAGTACTATCGTACTCTTAGAAACTGGTAAAAAGTCACATTCTTAAAACTTCATGCATATTGTACTCTAGTTGGAAATTAGTCCTATAATTTCTTAGTTGTCTTCATACCGTCCATATTTAAAGAACATTACAAGTCTTTTTTGTATTTGGATAATTAAATGTAGTTCAGTGAGGGAGACTAGGGAATGTTTTCTTCCAAAGGGAGAAATTCCAAAGGGAATTTGAAATCAATTTTATGGTATTTTGAAATTTAAGCACTCCTTAACATGTCAATATTCAAAAAAATGTTATCCTAAAGTTTTCTACTGCTCAGGCATATAATCTGATAAAATTCTTTGTTTATTTGCTCTAAGGTAATTTTTGCTGTTTTCTATTTTGAACTATGTTAAAATTTGTATAGCTTTTATAAAATGCCTTTTTCCCCCTTATATTGAAACTATAAAATTGGGCCTCTCAAAGTAAAATGCGGGATCATTAGATAAAAAGACTTAGGCACATAGTGACACTGCACCGATTAATTTCTTACCTGAGTCTCACGCCAGAATATTGTAGATGCAGCGGAATTTTCCTGTAGGGTGGTGTATATCAAGGTCTAGCTTGTGTAGCTCTGAAACTGTTGGCTCCTAGATTCAAATCTATAGAAGTGGCTCCACAATTTGAGTTAAAACTTAAGAAAGAGTCCTGCTCATATCATCAGCTATCTTATTTCTCCATAATTTTAAATGTTCATAGTTTCTTTTTATTTGATGGGTACAAAACCCAGGATATGTTTGTACCAACCAGTGTGTGTTCTGGCAAACAATGCATTGATATGTGAGGGTAATTGATTAATACGAGAACTCATTCTCCTGATAAACTAGTTCTTCAAAGCATAAAATTTATTTTGAATTTTCACTTCCTGCTGAAACAAAGTTTCATTGTCATGCCCCTCTTTTATATCTAGAAGAAAATTTTTCACAGAAGAAAATGATTTGTAGCCAAACTTACAGGACATTCATCTTTTAGACATAGCCTTAGAATATCATTGGAAATGACTTGGTTTGAATTTGGTTTATTTTTATCTTTATAGGTTATGTGTCAGGGCTATTAATAATACTTTAGCCTCTTTTGCTAGGGTAGATTTTTATTCCTTTTTAATTAGTGCTTTTGTTTTAATTATTACAGGGTTATATTCATGCTAATCATAATACAGATGAACTATTTTTAATGCCAGTATAGAGGATAAAGATCAACATTTAATTAATTGATATGTCAGGCTTTATTGTATAAGATAAAGTTTCAGGAGGTGTGAATATATCCAAATCCTTATGACATTGGGTTATGACAGGAATCTATTTTTAACCATGAGTAGTGCTTATTTCCCCCTGTATTAGGAATGTTAATAGTTTGGATTTATAAACGTCCAAGTTACAAACAGAATTTACCTATGCAAGATAAATTCTTAACTGTGCAACATTTTTATGAAAGTTAAAGTAGTGTTTTAAGAGGGAAACCCTCTGAATGTTTTTATGTGTAAATGCCTAGCTGAAGACTCATAAAAACAGTAAATTCAAAAGCTCTTATAGAAGTAAAACTATAACTGATTGAACACTAACCAAAAACAAATCATTAATACCTTACGTTATTTTTTGGTTGCTAGAACTGAATACTGTAAAAACAGAGAGATGTGAGTGGGGAAAAAAGGTCTTATTGATAAAGAGATTGATTTTTATTACATTTATATGTCTTCTAAGATTGTCTTTACAGTAGCCAATCAGAACTTTAAAAAAAAAGCTAACAATGTAGACCTTGTGCTGCACTTAAGCCTAAAATATTATTGATTGATTGGTTCACTTAAATTATTGAATTTCCTTAAACATTTAAAATGTACTTCCCTTTAGAATTTTAAATGGGTAATTTTCAACTTCTGAACTTACTATTTTCCTAAGCATTCCTATGGCATATTATAAAAGATCACAATATTTCTAGGTGGTAGTACAATTTTCATTAAAATGTGGAAAGGTTGTTAACTGTTAGGTGTGACATTAGTATTAGTAATTTTGCAATTGATTATAGAAAAGAACACTGGTTTTCATAAAAATTATTTCTTTCTTCCCCCAGTTTGATTCCAAATACTTTCCCCCATTATTTCTAACATGTGATAAGCTAGTGGTTCCTTCTATTTAATTTTTTCCTTTCGATATTAATATTTAGGAAAAATGTGAATGGTGTTGTGAATAGGGAAAGACAGTATGCAAAAAAGAAACTCTTCATTGTTGTGTAGGCGTAGGTGTTATGTTATGGGTACCCTGGGATTTGTTTTATCCTAATATTTTCTCTAAAAGGAGCATGACTTTTTGTTAAATACATTTCAATTCAGAATTGCTTGAAAAAGATTGGCCTGGCTAGAGAAATAGACATCCTAGATTTGAGATAGCACTGCCTTAAAGGTATATTCAAAGGTAAAATTAAATCATTTTTAAATACTCAACTTTCCTGGTAAGAATGTTTTTACCTTTTCTTCTCTTTCATTTACTGGCCATAAGTCAAGATCCTTATAACACTAGGAAATTACCATTTTTTACTTTTAAAATTGCATTATAGCGAATTACTGTTTACAAAATACACATACTGTGAACAGATATAAGTTTTTGTCTTTTATAAGGTTGTTTGTAGAATGAGTGTTTTTTTAAAGGAGATGTTATATGTTAAATATTTTCAGTTTTTTATAAATACTAGTAACTGTTTACTGATTTTTGTTTGGTCAAGTGCTTGTAAATGTAGCTGAAAGAAGATAGGGAGAAACTGCAAATCCAGAATTTCCCATTTTCCTTTCTTGTAATGTTACCACTACAGATGTTTCTTTTCTTAAATGTGAATGATCAGTTGTGATGTGCTGTACCTAAAATCATGTTTAATCATGTAAAGAAACATTTAAATATACAAATAAAAGAAGTAAAGCATAGATTGAAGTACATTTATGTGATTCAGTCTGATTTACAGAATTATGAGTTTAATATGGAATAAAATAACTGACAGAGATGAGAACTGAAGTATTTCCTGCCTTGTGAAAATTCGGATATTATGTTGCTGTTAGAATGGGTAATTTGGACACTTCATGTCATTGTATAATTTCTGAATTTAGTTTCCTTATTTTTGGAAGACCTGGTTATAGCAGGAACATAGAACATAATTAATCTATTACTAAGACACCATAAATATAAAACTAGTATGCTTGGCTGTTAACTCTAAAGATGTTACTTATGTCTGTTTTTAAAACATGCATGTATTTAACAATTTTATCATAGTATTGTCATGGAAAAAAATAAATATATTTTCTTACATCTTACACCAGCAGATTTGGGCGTTATTTTTTTTCCTCCTGCTTTAAGCACTTAGGAAAAGTGGCTTCTGCTTGTTGTTAGTATTTTTTATTCTATCCTGCAAGAATTATAATGAATATGAAACAATTACATAGTGTTATAGCTATATTTTTAATAGTTGGATATATTGCTATGCCATTGGTATAACCATCCATCTGTTCCATTAAATAAGTGTTCTGTTTACTAGAGAAGTTAGCATAAAAATAAATGGTGGGAATCCGGCATTAGTAAGAAATAAATACTGGTTCTTAATATATGGTTTTTAATTTATTTCCTCTGAAGATAACGTAAACATTTCTGGAGATTCTGGAAATACATCAAAATTTTATTTCAGCTTATTGAATTTGGATATACAGTCATTGATTTGGCAAAATCCCAGCAATTTTAAAATATAAAGTGATCTTAAATAGAAGTTCATAAAGGGAGAAGTGAAGTCCTTAGTCATAATATATAGCCTAGACTTACCCAGATTAACAACTGTGAAACATGAATGGGCCTGGATTTAACCTGAAGAAACTGCAGACCAATTTTAAATTATTAATAATTGTGAAACACGTGTTAGTATTTAAGTGCTAGAAAAGTCCATACATATGGTCTGTCCTCTGGGGAGTTCTGAGTGCGTAACTTGTTTCCCAGATGGTGAATTCTTAGCCAAAATGTATAGCACCACCAACCCCAGGAACTTTGAAAAGGTCAAAAAGAGAAGAATGATGTAATTATTAGGGGAAAGAAAAATAGAGATGTATGAATAACTTCTTAAATGAATAGTATTCAACATCATACTAAAACCTTAGCTTAGAAACTCAAGTTTCTCTGTTCATTTGGTCCATTACCTGGAGTGCCCAACAATAAAACTGAATTGAAAATACTCAGTTCACAATACCCAGGGAGGCCGAAGTAACAAGAGGGAGCTTGAACTGGTTTGGGATTAAACTGGAGATGCTTTTATCCCTGGGTTATTAGTCTCAGATTAAAGAGACAAGAAAAGCTTTTGAGGATGATCTTGATAAAACCTGTTAAGTAGAAATAATGTTAAAATGAATGAACCGGCAGTGTGTTAGCCTCTCAATTACCTATCTCTAAACGTTTGAAAGGTGAGAATTTCAAATTTCAGCTCAAACTTAAATCTTTTTTCCCCTCCTGCCCCCCAGCCAGCCTGTCTCTGCTGCGGAGCTGGGCCTGTGCTCTAGACTGAGCCCCGGAAGGCAGGACCAGGCCCGCCCCATCCCTAGCGGCGCCTGCACACACCCCTCACTCACATTTCCCTCCGCGTCCATGCGTGCCAGACTCCAGAAGCCCGAGGAAGCAGAGTGTTGAGAACAGATGGACCTTCCCAGTCCCAAATTGCCCAATTACCAGTGCAGGCAACGCGCCACCTTCACAAATGAACCTGGAGTCCAATTTCCTCAATGACCATTGTCGCTCCTTTCCTTTCCTGTGTTGGCAGACGCTAAGTTTCAAACCTCCCTGTGTGGCCCGGCAGCCGCCGCCTTGCATGGGGCTGCCCAGACCTGGACGCCGTCCTGGTCTCACCACTTATGACCAGGATGACCCTGGAGAAGTTACTCAGCCTCTCAGCCTGTGCCCTGTCTCTCAAGTGTGGCTCTGAGTGCCCACCTTTACGGGACTGGTGGGAAGGTTGCAGGCAGGGTGCACAGTGCTGCTGACAGAGTAGATTTTCAATTGTGTCACATGTGCCTCTGTCCTCAAGAAACCTCAGGAACACCTCAGACCTTGAAGGTGCAAATGCTAGGCATTGCTGGCTCAGAGGACATTTTCAGGTATCGCCAGGACCTCGGTCCTGTGCCTTCCCAGGCCCGCACTTGTCCATAGCACTGAGCACAGATCCAACACTTTAGTTTGGTCACTGTGACATCCACAGGGCTTAGCGCAGTATCTGCCACATCTCAGGTGCTTGATAAATATTCTTTAAACGTGCCTTAAAAAAAATAAGTGGTTTAATGTGTTTCCCTGGATATTAGTTATTTTACAGAGGGTGATCCCCCTGTAGAATAGTCTCCGACTACCGAAAGACAGGAGTCGTTAAACTTCCGTGCCTTGGACAAGGACGAGAGGCTCCCTTTGGTGGCTTAAGGCAGCTCCTGCCCCGCATCTGGGCCATCATGCCTTGCTCGTAGCAGATGCTCAGGTATGTGTTGAATGCAGTTCACCTTGTTCTTCCTAGAAGGAACTCGCCCTCATCCTCTTATCTCTTTGACAGGAGCAGACGGGGTTATATGGGCTTTATCTGAAGAGACAAGTCAGAGCCCTTCTCTTGCCCCTGCCCCATCTAGTGACCACTTTGAAACTTATTTTCATTCTCTCTGGGTCAGATTCTCTGGGTCCTTCCAACAACCTAGTGATCCATTCTTGTCCTTCCCTCTCTTTCCCCCATTGCCTATCTGCTTCTCTGGAGACAGTCCTGGCCCTGATGCCTCAGGGTAGGCTTCACGTGGACAGGTAGGGCCACACAGCTGCAGCCTCTTACTCCACACAGGACTAACACAGTCCCCTGGTATATGTACTGAACTTGCTTCCCTTGGGCCAGACCTCCCCAGGGAGCTGGGTCCATGGTTCCAGGCTCCTCCAGGCTGACAGCCTCACGATCAGGGGAGAGAGCCCTTCCTCGCCGGCTCTCAGTGAGGACCCGGACTGGCCTGGCTCGGGTCCCGTGCCCATTGCTGGCCCGATGAGGTGGCCGGGAAGAGGTTCTATTCAAAGGCCATTTTCACAAGAGTTGGAGGAAGATCAGTCCCCCAAAAGTGGGTGATATTCTGAGTGGACAAAATAACAGATCTCACTGAAGAAAAACTGGAAAGAAAATAAAAGGAAAAAAAAAATCACGCTATCTTCTTATGCAGTATTAGCTATTTTTAGCATTTTACTTTTGATTCTTTCAGACATTTTTACTATGTGAATGTGTATGTACACATATATGTGTGCATATTTATAAAAGAGTGATGTATATTCTATTTTGGAACTTGATTTTTTTAAACATTTTTAAAATATTTTCATATTAATAGAATATATCTATGGCACTGTTCTTTCACAGATAACATAAAAGTCTAATGTACAGATGAATTATTTAATTCTGTATTTTGAACATTTTTCTATATTCATATTTATCATTAAATAATGGACAACTCTGAAAGTCAGGCAAGTGTTTGGCATTGGTTTGGTCGGAACTAAGGAACAACATTTGAATTCCATACTAGGAGCCATTGGCATGTTATACAGGAGAACTGCCAAACCAACTTTTCAGTGTCATAAATGTAGTCTTTTATGAGCCAATGCTGAAGCTTCCGACCCCATGCAGAGTTCTACTGAGTACCTGCCATTTCCTCTAAGACAAGAGCTGCTCAAGGCCCATGCTGAGCGGCTGCTGGAAAGGGCCGCTGCCTGACTCAATTGCCCCAGGCCCCTGGCACCCACACCTCAACTGTCCAGCCTGGGCCCTTAGTCATTGCAAAGGGTCCTGGACCCAAGAAAAGTAGTATCTTTAGGAACTATAAATAGGAACTTAAAAGTAGTTCTCTGTTCTCTGGGAATAGAACTCCCCTCCCTCATCCTATGAGTCTGTGTTTGACTCATTATGTAGGGAAGTAGCACACATTCTTCAGTTGGGATTAACTCATGAGAGAGGGCGCATTTTAAGCAAATGAATCTTGTTTCTGGCTAAGTATTAGCTGGAGGTAGGGCAGACTGCAAGCTGGAGTTGATAAGGGTTATGGTAGGCAGGATTCTAAGAAGGCCCAAAGACTCTTGCTCTGAACAGTGAATAGGCTGGGCTGTCCCTCCCATAACTAGGTTGCTAATAAGTTGACTTGGAGTTAGTTAGATAGGGAGATGATCCTGGCTGCGTGTGCCCTCATCAGAGGAGCTCTTACAGGGGGCCAGGCCTCCCTGAAGAGAGTCTGTTCTGCTTTAAGCTGGCTGCTGGTGGGCCTCAGGGGAGACCACAGCTCTGGCCACACCTTGACTTGAGGAACGAGTCTTCTCTATGCTTTATATCTCTACTGGCATTTCAGGCAGGGGCTAGTTTGTGAATTTCAAGCCCTCAGTAAATGCCAGTGAAACACAGGTGTGTGGGCAAGTGCCGGAGGGGAGAGACAGCTTTGCTTGCAAAGGCCCAGCAAGTTGTTCCCTTCCCCCACCTGCCATCACAACAACCCCAAAGCCTCCCAACAGGCTCCCAGGGGCTATAGGCTTCCAGGCCAGAGACAGTCATGTGACAGCAAATAAGGCCCCCCATGCTGGGCAAAACATTTTACACATCCCCCCAGGCCCACACGGGGCTGGAGCGGATGATCGCCCAGGCTTCTTTCATTTCCTGGCTGTGGGTACATGGCCCGGATGACTGATGGGCACATTTCCTGCTTTCTGCTCTATTGGACAGTGCCCCATTTCATAGTCACCCTCCCACAGTGGCCCTTTGAACCCCACCTTCAGTGAGAACATGGGAAGTCTGCACCCAGGGCCCGAGGTCACCAGGAAGCAGGCCTTATGGCCCCACACTCCTCTCCTCCCTCGGCTTCTCTGGCTGATAGTCCATGTTCTCTGTCTCTGCTTTCTTTCAGCCAATTTCCTAACAGGGCTTTCCTTAGCTAATCCCCTGGCCTGGTGCCTCTTACTTTTGTTATTAAATGAGTATAAATGGCAAATTCCTTGAGCCTCCTTGGCCTTCCTTCTCAGAGACATTCTAATCCAAGTCCTCTCTTCGCCAAGTCGGAGCTGCAGCCCTTAGTACCAGGCTGTCCAGGGAGGCGTAGCCCCAGGCTGGGCCTGGCTTGGAGGAGGTGGGCGGTCAGACCTCAGAGGCCCATCCCACAAGCTGGGAAGTTCCTGTGCCTTTGCACACCATTTGGATCTTGAGCAAACCAGAGAGGCAAGATGGATGACTAGAAATGCAGAGACCTCCTCCGAAATGCTGAGACATTATGTTCCTCTTGCAGCTTTCCAGGAAAGGGCAAGTGCTCCTGGGAGCCACGCACTTTCTAGGACAAAGATGCCTCAGCAAGAGCAAGCAGGAAGAAGATGAGCGGCAGGGGAAGGTTTTCCCGGCTGCCTGCCCTGCTCTTTCAGCTCGTGGCTTGGCCAGGGCTAGGCAGGGGCCCAGGGGAGCACACTGAGCTGCAGAAATAGCTTGCAACAACTCCCCTGAGTCATGGAGGTTATTTGTGGAGATGAAGGCAAAGGAGAGAAGGGATAAGAATTCAACTCACATCTAATTGCCGGTAGAGAGGCCTGAATCCCACTCTGCCAGGGTAGCTCTGGTTTCTGCTTTCAGATTTGCTCCACCCAGAGTCCTTGCGATGGAAGGGCTTCGGAAGAAGGCAGCCTCAGAGCTGAGATGAGACACTGGCAAGCGAACCCTTGTGGCCTGGCTTCTGCCCAAATCCCCCTCCCCCACGTGACTACACCGCTAATCACAGCTAACCAGAGGAAGCTGGTGTCCTCATGGGCTGCACCTGACTAAAGGTCAGGGCAAAGGGCAGGAAAGCTCCAGAGGGCAGCATTGTGGTTGTGTCCTCGTGGTGGGACCCAGCAAGTCACCCAGCCTCTCTGGCCAGCTTCTGTCTTCCCAAGTGAAACGGGCCATGCCACCTGCTCTGGCCGTCATGGGAGGTCTGTGCTAAGGATCAATATACATGAACGTTCTTTGAACGTGAATCTGAGATGCGGTTACTCACAGGCCCGCTCTCAGAGACAGTTCATGCTACTGAACTGGATTAGTCACTTGCTGGTCTGAATGTAGCCACCCGTAAGCTGGGACTTCCTATTGGCAGCCTGTCACTTCCACGGAAACCCACCATGCCGAATGCCTTCAGCCCTGGTGCTTGGGGCCACACAATGGCTGAGGCAGGGCACTCACATTTCCCCTCTTTGCACAGTGTGTGCTGTATCGATGCCCAGTTCTGATGCGGCTGAATGACCCACCTCTCTAGGCTGAGAAATGAATAATTACGGGAGTGGGCTGCAGCTGCACAGCTCCCTGATTTCAGATTATTCTGATATTGATTCCGTGCTGCCAGCTCTCTCCCCACTGGGCTCTTTCAGGGAGAAAGTCCTGGAGAACTTCCTTCCCACTTTTGATAAGCTAATCTCAACCCTTCTCAGCTAGGAGTGTGGGCAGTAGCTGCGCCCCCTACAGACCTCCATCTTCCAGGGCAGTTACTGCTGCTCCTGGGAGGGCGGGAGCCAGAAGAGGCTGGGAGGGGAGTGGGAAGCAGCTGAAGCTTTGTCCCGGCCGTCTCCTAAAGCATTGTCTTTCCACCGGGAGCTGGAGTTCTCTGCCTTTATTTTCCCCGCAGCTGGGCCTCTGCAGGCTGCCCCTTGGCAATTCCCTCCCAGGAAGAACAGCCTTCTGGGTTGGGGGGTTGCTGGGACCTCTCCTACTCCCTATTCTTCTTCCTTTGGGAACTCACAGTGCTAAAAACAAGCTTTCTGAGAACCATATTTTTCTGGGTTAAAGGTGAAAAATGTAGCATTTCCTCCAAGTGGAAATCTCTGGGCCTGCCAGCTCCAGCTCTGGGCACATTTCCGAGATCCTTCCTCCCACTCAGGGCGGAGGCAGCTCCCTGCAAGGGGAGAAGAGGGGAGGTGGGCAGTGGAGGGAAGGAGAGGAGGGAAGTCGGAAGGAAAGCGCCAGTTGCTGTGTGAGCAGGGCAGTTAGTATGTGGAAAGCAGCGGCCTGTTTGTGTTGGAGCGGCCTGGAGCCTGAGACAGGACCGGGTCAGGAAATGAAAGGCAAACAAGAGGGCGGGAGAGCAGGGCAGCCCTTCCGAGTGGGGGCAGCTGTGGGGGACAGGAGAGGGCGTCTCTGCAGGCTGCCACCTCCGGAGCCTCTAGGGCCATGTGGGGACAAAGATGACCCCATAGACCTTCCTGAGAGAAACCCACAGCTGGGCGTACAGGGTTGTGAAAGTCCATTTTAAAAGGAAAAGCAAGAACATTCTCGCCCCACCCCAGTCACCCTTCCTTAGAACGTGGGGAGTTCTGGGGAATTTTCTCTCATGCTGACTGTGGGACAAAGGCTTTTCAGGAACCCATGCCTCTCTGTATCCTTCCTCCACAGAACAGGGATCGCATTAACCTCCAAGCTCCCAGCTGCTCCCCGAAACTCTCTCTCCAGCCGAGAGCCCGGCCAGCCTTCTCCGACATACCTCTCCCCACGGCGGCTACCCAAAGCCAGGACAGATCCCGTCTCCCTGCCCGTCCTTCCTCCCCAGAACAGCTCCCAAGAACTGCCAAGTGTCAGGCAACGGGTGGAAGGATGCCGCTGGGGGAGGGTGAATGCTGCTCCCGTGGGGCTGGGCTTGGCTTGTCACTGAGCACTGCACGAACTTTGGATCTGGTCCCCAGCCCTAAGGGTTCCTGCAGAGGCACTATTGCCACTGCGTCCCTATTGTACCACTTCTTTCAACAACATCTGACTTGCTGTGGTGGATCGATGGCATGAATGGCCCTGATTTTTCACCCCTCCCTGTATCCATGTCCTTTGCCAGGTGACTCAGTAGTTCTCTCCCTGGGGGGGGGGGTGGACTCCATGTCTTCATCTCTTGAATCTACAGACTAATAGGATGTGGCTGAAGGGCCACGGGGCAGTTCCAAACCAAGGCCATCAATGCTCAGGCCAGCCCACTGGGCCCAGGAGGAGGATGAGAGACACATGGAGCGGACTCCAGCCCCTCACCGTCCCAGCGAGGCCTTCTTAAATTAGCAACTCCTACACGTGTGCACCAGTCCAACCTGAGTCAAAACAACCACCCAGGCAAGACTGGCAGAAGTGCCAAGCTGACCGCTCAAGGCACATAAACACTTATTGCTGTAGGCCACTGAGGTTTTGTGGGTGGTTGTTATGCAGCATCATTGAGGCAACAGACAACAGAGAAAACAGGGACACTTGGAACATACTGTCTCCTACTCTGAACCTCCCATGCCATCAGATCCTCTTGGGTCCCTCTACTCAGCTGCCCTCTCACCTGCAGGGTCCCCACTGCCCTGAACCCCTCACCGTGTCGCTCCTCTCCCCTTAGCCCCGCCAGCTTCCCACCCAGGTGCAGGTAGTTCTGAATCCTCTTCAGTTCTATGCACTCTCTCAGGCCCTCATCCCTGGGTCATTGACTTTTTCTCTGGATAACGCTTTCATGGGACAACAGCTCATCTGCAAGCTGAAGCTCTTCTGGCTTCAACTCAGCTAATCATTGCTAATCGCAATGATTGTTTTGGCTGGCGGCAGTCCATTCAAGACGTGCTGTAAAGGCCACTCCATTATGCCTGGGGAAGCACTGACCCAGCATCGTCACAGGAAAAGGTGCTGAGGTGAGTGCCTCTGGGAGGTGGTAGGACCCACTTTCTAGCATGTGGCTTTTCTTCGGATTGCACTCACAGGTGAGGTGGGTAGGCGAGGATGATGATGATTACTGTTCTACCGTTACCATGATTCCTCTGGTAGGAAAGATCCTGGTCATCAAAGGTTCCCAAAGACAGGAAGCAGGAGATTGGGGCACAAAGTGAACCTCCCTAGTTTATTTACTCATCTTTTAGAATTCTTACTGTGCTTAAAACTGTGTTTTTCACAAATCTCCAAAGTCTTTGCTGAATGATGCTGCACAAACAAGAGCAGAGTCGTGACTGGGACTAATTATAGGCACTTGCATGAGGTATTAATAGATCATATTTCCCTCCCGTTTGGGGGCAGCGTTCATCTCACCTTTCTGTTAGCAAGTCCTGTCTTGGGGATCTGTCAGTGAGCCAGCTGTCCCCAGGGTCACATGGGTGAATAGCAAAGCAGACATCTGATGGTACAGAAGGAAGAAATTCTGTTTCTCTGGTTCTTGCCTAGCTCAGACCATGCTGAGGACATGTCCCTCCACCCCCTGCACAGCCTTAGAAACACAGAGTGTATTAGGGTTCACGAGCATGGATGTGGCCTCTGCACAGTCAGTGACACGTCCATAAATGAATGAATGAATGAATGAGTTCTAGCCTCCTTCATCCCCTTTATTCAAGTCTACTACAAATATTGCCCCTCTCTGAAAACAAGAATGACAGTGACCTACCTCCATAACACATGTTCCTTTTAATCTGCTTATTTGGAAAGCTTCATATTCATCCCTTTGAACATCAACATTTACCGAAAGAGAATGGTCAGCTCCTCAAGGCGCCCACTCAAGTTACCAATCCTGCTCCACTGATATCACAAAGGGCCCAAACAAGTCTCCTTTGGGAGAAAAGTTTTAGGAAAGTGTGCAAGAATTCACGGTCATCTACCCAAACTTCCAAAAGTATACTGTGTGGACAGTCTGCAGCTATAAAAATATACACATACAAAAGTACAGCTATAAAATCATGGGGCTCATTTTCTTAAATTTGGATTATAAAAAGGATTTCACATTCAAGGTAAACTTTGGGGAGGGGGCCATGTTATGATTATGATTCTGTGTTTATCTCCCTCCATCTTTATTTTCATGGAATAGTCAGAGCCAGCCAGTGAGGAGTGGGAGGGGTTAATCCAAACAATCCATGGGCCAAGGTGGGAAATTTGAAGTTCAAGGTCACATAGTCATTTTGCTGTCATTAAAAGTCTCATGAGTCAGAGAAGGAGAGAAGTATTTTAATACTGCCCTGTGGGTTTCTTTCTCTCTTTCTCTTTTTTTTAATGAACTATGAATCACAACACAGTCATGGAGCTATAGCAGACGGCTCTGGAATTTGCACCAATGTGTGATCTCTGGCAGCCTCGACACATTCAATGGACAAAGTCCGCTGCTTCCTACACAGAGTACTCTGCTGGGTTTGGCCCATGGAGTGTCAGCCGGAAAGGCCACCCAGGGACTCCTGTCTTGGTTCTCAGTCTCTCATCAGGGTGTACTTTCTCCTTGATGAGAGGAAACACACCTGGTCCCTGGGCCTCTGCGTACGGCATCAGGCAGGTTCTCAGGGCCCCGGGGATTCTCAGGATAGAAGGCTCTGTCCCTTGGGCAAGGCCAGCTGGTGTTACTTGGCTCCACAAGTGTTGATGTTTTTCCCATCCACGGCATCTTCCACGAGGGAAATGTGGTAATCGGTGGACAGGGTGAAATGCGAGATGCAGCCCACGAGGCCTCTCATGTATTGCCTGTTAGTGTGCAGAGCAATTTCCTTCATTCCACCTGCCAGGAAGAAAGAGGGAGGTGTCAGCAGGGGAGAGTCGGGGCTCCTCTTTTGGGCGCTTGTGTGTCTATTGAGCAAAGGGTCCCTTGATCGACAGGGTGAGGGCTGTGGGTCCCTAGAACTGTTCAGCATCTCTGCCTATTTTATAATTATCCTTGAAGGAACAGGTTGACTTGGATCGATTTGGTACACAACCACAGGCTACAAATACATACCTCATGTGTGATTTCTGGCCCACCTGACCACCTTGAGACCAAATAGTATCTAATAAATTCTGAAATGTTATATACTGTCAACAAAATGTAGTGTGTAGTTAGAGGTGGTATCTTCTTAACCAAAAGACATACACTGATGCCGAATGCTTTCAATTAAAATTCACTTTTGAAAATAACATATGGATAGAGATAGTTTTTCATTTTTATGTGTCTACATTAGTGTATCATAAGCCATTTGCAGAAATACTACTCATTCTATTCTGAGAGAGACCGGAGAGACAGATCCTTCTTCCTCAGAGAGCATTCATGGAGCTATATTTAGCAGGTTCCTGTTCTATAAACAAGAAAAGCATGGTTTGCCTGGTGGATCGGTCCAAGGCACAAAAGTATCTGAGTGAGTCCCTTCCTGTCCCCTCAGCTATGAGTCAGAAGTTCAGAAACTGGAAGAATGGAGTATCTGGAGAGCTTCCTGATTTCCAGATATCTGACTGGTCCAGCGAAGTGCCCAGGGAGGACTACCAGAGAAGCACTGGCCTAAATTAGATTTGGCCAAGGTCACTTACCTACATACAGAGCCCCACTGAGGTTCAGCTGCCTCATCATGCCTGGTGATTTGCCAGTTCTGGCCCCGTAGTCATCCACAGTTATCTTTCCTGATTGGCCATCCCTGTAAACAACAAAAAAATCCCCCCAAACTCTACCATTTTGGGAGCTCATTCAAATATTCATCCATCTCAATAAAAATGTATTAAAGCACCCACTATGTGGCGGGTACTGTGCTAAATGATGGGGCTGCAAAAACCGAAATCCAAGCCAAAAAAATAAAAAAACCCAAGTTCCTGGCCCTCAGGAGTTTGTCATCTACCGAGGAAGACAAAAAATCCAAGCTGGGAGTGACAGCACAGAGCCACCAACTACTCCACGGTAGAAGGCAAGGGTGCTGTGGGATCACACAGGAGGAGTGCCCAACCTAGACCAGGGACAGGGCGGTTATTACAGGCGGGGCAAGAGAAGCCTCTTAGAGGAGATTCTGCCTACGATGAGCATTGAAGGCTGGGCAAGGCAGGCGACGGAGAAAGGCTAACTCAAGCAGAGGCCACAGCCATGGCAAAGAGAAGACAGCTTAGAAAACTGCACAGCCCGTGCCGCAGATGCTACTGCGGGGCTCATAACAGTAGAGGAGTGAAGAGGGGGTCAGCTCAGAGGGATCCCAGAGGACAAAGGGGATGTACAATGCAGCCAGAAGCAGACAGTGAGGGCTCATGGGGAGGTCAGGATTTATCCCAAGAGTGAGAGGGAGCCAGGGAGGAGCTTTCAGGTGAAGCCAAGGGGAGGAATGGGGTGGGGGTTGGGGGGCTGCGCGCAGGGAGCTGTGAGGGGCTTGGATGTTATTCTAAGCACAAGGGGAAGCCAATGAAGCAGTTTTTGTAGGCAGAGGATTATTCTAGCAGAGGAAGAAGAATGGCTTAGAAGTTTCTAAAGGACCTGCAGAGCCCCAGCGTGATTCTGAACCCAGGAGAGGGGAAGTATTCATCTGGGGCAAGGGCTTTGCAGTTTTCTAAGCTGGTTTCCAAATCTATCCAGCCCCATGAACCTTCTTCAAGCAAATACACCTACTTCTATAGCACAAGGGTTGGGGGGAGGTATACCAGCCCAGGCCTCACTGAACGACAGCAACTCCTCCAGTACTGAGCTTCAGAGAACGTCCTCCTCTTCCGTCCTCACCCTTGAGACCATACACTCCCACTCCCCATTTTGGAAATGCTTGCTTAGAATTTCACACCTGAGTGTCAGGCAATGCCCCCAAGAGCTTGCCTTGTTTGCCTCACCTTTAAAAAAAATTGCTGTAAAACATTCCATTTTTCTCCATTTACTGTACATAAATTATAAGAATTTTTCATTTTCTATATTTCTGAAGTGAAGATATGCCTTATAATCAATGGCATCTTTGACTTTAAAAATATGTGGTATCACCTCTAACATATAAAGTACTTCTTTATCATATTTATTACTTATTGTCTGTTGCTTCCCATTAGAATGCAAGACCATCAGGCAAGGATCTTAGTTTTATTTAATGATGGATCTTACGTGTCTGGAATAATGTAAGGCTCACAATGTAGATGAATGAACAAGTGAATCTGTGGAGCTTCAGCAGCTTCATCTGAAATGGGAATACCTATGCCCATCTTCCAAGACTACTGTGGAGATCAGACACTACACATGCAAAGCACAGAGCACGACACCTGATACATAAGCACTGGTGGGGATAGTGTTGTTATTGTTATCAATATCATATCATCATTTTTATCCATGAAATGAAGATTATAAAATCTAAGTTGCTGTGACTATTAACTGAGATAAAGTATGTAAAGTACCTGGCACCTGGAGATGTTTAATGAATTAGAACTTGTTTTCTCTTTTCTGCTGGGATCAATGCCTACAAGACCAAGATTACCCAGAGCAAGACCATGTACAAAGCAAGGCTCCCCTTGAGCATGTCCCCTTCATGGATCCCCTGTCCCTAACCCCAGAGCCTGCTACATAGGATTATGGTATCTACCTAGTCCTTCTTGCCACAGTTGACATCCATGGCCATGAGCCAGTTCCCACTGAGATCTGTCGTACCATCCCTTCGAGACCTGTCTGCTCACAACACGGTGTTGCTAGAATCCTCCCACCTATCCAGTTCCTGGGCCTCACTGCTTCTGTTCAGCCCTCTCTGCCACCTAAGACCCACTAGGAGAGATACTGATGATGCCAACAGGAAAAGCCAAGTCTGCTGAGCCACTGCATGTCACCAAGCTCGATGCTCTGACATCTGACGTTCTTCTGGTGTAACATTCCACTGCCTTATCCCTCTCGAACATCTGAAATCCTAGTTGTAGGTGGCTGCATCATGGGACGGGATGGAAAGGGCTTTGATCTAGAATTCTAATCTTGGCTCTGCCCAGTTGTATAGTCTTGAGAAAGTCATTTAACATTGGTTTCCTTCGATGTCTAGGAAGTGCCTGGCATTCCCTCCACTGTGTGTCTTTATACACATAATCAAACCATAACAATTAATGAAGGTTTAAAAATCCTTCCCCAATATGTGAGTATTCTACCAACCATCTCCACCCAAGGAAACTGACAGCAAGGTGTTCCCTAATGTTCCCAGGGTAGAAATTGTCGGGATCAAGTATGGTTGCAGGTAAGAACTAAAGCATTTCATATTCCTTTGGATGTTTCTGTGCAAGCCCTTTAAAGATGGATAAAGAGAGAGAAATGAGGCACTTAGTGGCCATGTAGTTTGGAGCATTCTGGAGTTAGGTTGGATTCAGTACATTTTGACTTACATTCTAGAACATATTTGAAATTCAAGCCTATAAATATTAATTATGGGAAATCATTTCTTTTTTCAATAAGTTAGAGTTGGGGCTTAGTCAAAATCACTATCTGTCTAAAGGGGATTCTAGGCCACCTGGGCAGCTGATAGGCACAGATCTGCCTCGGTATCCTCAAAGGCCTTCAAAGGCAGGCACAGTGACAGGGGAGGGGCGCCCAGTGGGGCTCTTCCCATGACAGCCTGCTTGTGAGCTGAGTAGGAAATTGACCATGGCAATGAGCCTCATGTTTCCCAGGCCTCACTCATGACTTCACCTGCTGACTTCCCCAGAAAGGGTTATGGTAAATTCTCAGGGAACCCCAACCAGGGCGGCCGTTCAACATATTTTCTCCTGGGACCTTTATCTAACATGCAGTATTGATGTCTCTAGGGTTGGGCCTACTATTTGGTTTCTGAAAATATTTTTTTAGGAATATGAACACAGACAGTAAACCTATAAAGAAGATCAAAGGAATGATTCACCCAAAGTTAATCAGAAGTCAGGGTAGTGATTGCCTCTAGTGTGGGGGAGATAAATATTAACAACTGGGGCTGTATGAACCACATACAGCTTCTAAGGTTCAGGTAATGTTTTCTTTTAAAAAGTGGCAATTGCCTATGCAATGAGATTTCAAGAATTCTTCCAATTCCACATACCCTGAAATTTCACCTCGCTAGATATCAAGGCCCTCCTCCAATTTAGTCATCGAAAGGTTTTTCTCTCCAGAACGTTACTGTTCAGGGAAGATTTAGGGACTCAGTCTCCCTGGCCTGTTGAGCGTCAGTGGAGGGTACAGTGGGAGTTGGTAGCAAAATGCCCTGAATGTCCTGGGTGAGGAGCGCTAGGGCACCAGACCAGGCTGGGGAATAGGACAATAGGCTGTAAGGGAATTGGACGCCGCATCCCGGCACTACTTTGCTCTGGCTTGGGCTCACACTGTGCTTGGGACTCACCTGACAGCCTTCACTCGGTGCCACCGACCATCGTTGAAGGAGCCATTCACCATGATGGATGCCACACCACTGCCCAGATTATAGCTAAAGGAGTTGGAGAAGAATGAGACAGAGAACAGAATAAAACACCAAAGCACAGGCAGACACCATTCCCAGATGATTCTCATTGCAAAAGTTCTTTGGAACTCAGAATGCAGTTTCATTAACAGAGAACAAAACAGTGTTATAAAAGGTGGTTGGCTGGTTTCCAGGCTAGCCCATGAATGATTACAAATATAAAAAAAATGTCATTGTGGTAAAATACACACAACATAACCTTTGCCATCTTAACCACTTTTAGGCCTAGGGTTTAGTAGTGATAGGTACACACATTTACATTGTTGTGCAAGCAATCTCCAGAACTTTTCTCATCTTGCAAAACAAAAACTCATTGTACCCATTCCTCCCTCCCTTAGCCCCTGACGACTGTCCTTCTACTTTCTGTCTCCATGGATTTGACTATTCTAGACACCTAATATAATTGGAATCATACAGTGTTTGTCTTTTTGTGGCTAGCTTGTTCCACTCAGCATAATGTCATCAGGTTTTTTTTACGCCTCCATATACAGAAGCATCAGGACTGTAGCATCAGGAACAACATGAAGAGCTTTACCATTTGTAATGTGTTATATACTGGGTTGAACAGTGTCCCTCCAAAACTCAAGCCTATCCAGAACCGCAGAATGTGACCTTATTTGAAAATAGGGTCTTTGTGGATGTCATTAGTTAAGATGAAGTCATACTGGATCAGGGCAATATGAATCCAACATGACTCGTATCCTTATAAGAAGAAGAGATTGGGACACAGAGACAGAGACACCCAGAAGAGATGCCATGTGAAGATGGAGGCAGAGATTAGAGCGAAGCATCTAGAAACAAAGGAACACCAAGGATTGCCTGCAACCACCAGAGCCTGGAGAGAGGCGTGGAGAAGAATCTCCCTCGGATCCCCCAGAAGGGACCAACCCTGGCCATACATGGCATTTTGGACTTTCAGCCTGCAGAACTGTGAGAGATTGGATTTCTACTGTTTTCAGCCACTCAATTTGTGGTAATTTGTTACCAGAGCTTTAGGAAACTAATACATGTGTTTTTACTTTAAAAAAAAAAAAGCCCAAACATTGCACAGTAGGCTGAGCCCCAGAGGGATTAAGGGAATTGGCCTAAAATCACAAAGCTAATGCGTAGAACTTGAACTTGGTGTCTTATCTGCCTTCAACTCCCATTTTACTCTGTTATCAGGTGCACCTAGTAGCTCTCTATTTTCCATTTCACTTCTCAGCACTGATACCTTAAGGGTATCAGACAACATGAACATGTTGTTTACCAGAGAGAAATATCCCTCTTAATCCAGTGTTCATTCAATTATTCTAATTTAATTTAATTCAACAAATATTTAGTGAGTGACTACTCTAACCTGGGCATTGGGCCAACTGCCTAGACCTTCCCTGGATAATATAATAAAGCCCATGTAATCATGTTTTTGAAAGGAAATACGTTCCACCTGGGATAACGCTCTCCTTATCCTATAAGAGGAGGTGTCTCTCCTTTACCTCACTGCCCGAGATACAGGAATGCTGAGAGAAGCCCGCACCGGTTACCGAGCCCTCGCACACACTCATTCTCAGCAAAGAGCAGGGATAGAAAGCACTTGGATTTCCCCAGAGAAACCACGGGTCACTGCCTTAATAATGGAGCTCAAAGAAATCACACAACCCAACGACATTTAACCAAGAGTAGGACTCGGGGTGACTTGACAAACCATGGGACAAAGCTGCCACTCTGACCCTGAAAAATCCACTGTTTTCTAATGAATTTTCCCACATCAAGTGTCTCCTTGTGTAAAACAGTCTGGAGGTGGAATTTTCAGTTTTCATTATTTGGCAGCCAAATGCTTGTTGAATGAATGTGAAGCAGGCTAGCTGCTTGTTGACAGAAACTTAGCTGAGTTACTAGCTATGGCTGTTCCAAGAGGCAACGTGGGATGATAGGAAAAGTGTGGACACTCAGAGTCTGTGGACCTGCCTTGATCTCCGGTCTTGCCAATTTACTAGCTCTGTGACCTTGGGCAATCTGCTTTACCTCTCTGAGCCCAAATTTTCTCATCTGTCAAACGCAGATAATAATCCCTTCTCTGAAAGACCATAGGAAATGTTAAGATAACACGTGCAGAAAGCACTGTGTGTAAGAGTCAAACAATCGCACCACTGCAGATATATGCAGCAGTTAGCTTACATAGAGGGTGACAATGCACCCCGAGGGACTGGTAGGAAGGAGAAAGTTGTCACCAAGAGTTAAATGAGTGAAGCCTCTCCTGGAGGAGTAGCCACCTGTGAGAGTAAGCAAACAGACTGTGAATGTGTAACCAGAGCGGTCAGGAACACCCAGCTCTCAGACTCAAGGTGACTTGGGTGTAAGTGCCAGGATGCTGGACTGGAACATGATTGTAATCCAGCGAATGAAAACCTTTCAGTTGTGTTCGATCTTGTCTGGACAAAGGGTGGGTTCCTTATTGTGTTCTCCAGCCTAATAACTCTCCTGTTCATGCCAAGAGCCAGAATGTGCTCTGGGGACTCGACGCCGAATCCGGCAGACAGGAGTGTGGCCGTCACTGTGGGTGGGCAACTTGGGGGGGCTTCTCCATGGCCTGACTCTTCCTTCCTCCACCCCCACCCTATCTGATTTCAGACTCTCCAAAGAAGCTCCTGCTTCCCCAGACATGCTGATACTCACCCTGGATTAACTCCCTCTTTACATAATGACCAAGAATAGAAGTTACTTTCCCTGGCATAGGGATGAAAAAGCCTTTTGGGTGGTGGAAATGTTTTATATCTTGTTCTGGGTGGTGGCGATTTGGTGTTTACGTATTTTAAAATTTATCAAGCTGTACACTGAACAAGTATGCACTGCATGTAGTTATGCCTCAATATAACCATGTAGAATCAAACAAATGAATGAATGCATGTCTGTTTCTCTACCGATGTCTTGGGAATCTGGCCACCGTGAATGGGTTGTTTTGAGCCATTCAATTTGGTGTGCTGTAAAGGCTGTGAGGCTGAGCACCAAGGTGGGCCACCAGGATATGCCATTGGGAGATGCCTTCTGGAAACCACATAGCCACCTTCATGCCTTCATGCGGTGGCACTTTTAGTTGTGTCCCCTTTAAATGATAGCACAGGGCCCTTTACTAATGTCAGATCTCTTCCCTTTCTCTGTTGCACGAAAATGTTACGAGGTGAAAATTAGTGGGAAAGATTGCCAGTCAAGTGATGCTCCCTAACCCAGCCAGTGGTAGGTTTTATGCCCCACATATAATCACAAAACAAAATGAAGCAAACAAAAACGAAAACACAAAACGAAACAGAAAACCACACTCATTTTAGCTGAACACTTTGATTTCCTTTTTTTTCTGCTCAGTCTTGCACTAAAACCATGAATAAGTTTTGTTTTTTTTTTTTTTAAAGAATTCCATTGCTCTTCCCTATTCTTTGGCAGAAGGGCTTTGAACACTAAATTAGCAAAAGAACTAGCATTTAGGTGAAGAAAGAAAGTCAAGAAAGTTGAGAATATAATTGTATTATCTTAGGATTCCTCTTCTATTTGCGGAGGTCCTGCATCAAACACCAACACCTCAAGAATGATTTGCCTCCTCTGTAGAACGGTTCCCTCTCTAGCTTCCACTGATGTGAGCTCCCCAAGGGCAGGGCCCATGACTTACTAAAAATAACAACAACAATAACTAAATTGCAACAATAACTAAATTTTATCTCTCTGAGGAAAAGGCTCCTAAAACTCCAAAAACACTCCATCAAGGATAAAACTTTGTATTCCCATTATGACTAATAACTAACTAGCTATGCCAGACCCTGAACTAAGCCCTTTACAGGAATCAATGTATTTAATCTCAACAACCAACCCTTTCCTTTTAGAGGAGGGGACAGAGCCTCAGAGAGTTAGGTAATTTGCATGAGGTCACATGCCTGCCATAAGAGGCAGGCATGTCTGACTCCAAAGCTACTTCAGATTCTGTTTCTCAGGGCAGGGTTCCTGGAACCTCCTGGAGTGCCTGTTTCCAATCAGACCCTGATGCCCACAAACACCCACTCCGTCAGAATCTTGGGGGTAGGGGTGAGCCAGGAATCTACCTTTGAAATAAGCTCCCTGCTGACTCACTGTACGCTGGCATTTCCAAATCACTGGCCTACGTTATAATTCCTCTCTCCCCAGCCACAGCTCTGTGTCTCATGAACAGACGTGGTGGAATAACTGTCAGACGGGGGCACACAGAGGCACTGTGACGGTGCGGCTCCCCGCCCGGGAAGGCGCAGAAGTCAGCTTCTGCCTGGGTTCGGCGGAGCATCCTACACAGATGCAACTCTAATGCTAGGACTAGAACAAAAACACAGAGCCAATTTCCAGAAACCTGAGAAAGAAACATTAACATAAAAAATATGTCCAGGATGAAGCGGAGCTGTCTGAAGGGTGCCAAGTGGGCGGCTGAGGGTCTCCAGGCCGGGTGCGGGAGCCAGCGGCAGCAGTGGCCCTGAGCAGCCCCGGCTTCCCTGTGGGGCTGGCGTGGGTGGTGGACAGGTTGCAGCTGGTAGTTTAGCGGGGGAGTTAGGCCATCCCACCCACAGCTGAGCTACTGTTTCAGTTCCCTTTTCTGGGCATAATCAAGTACTTGAGGCCTTGGCGAGGTTAACCACAGGAAAACCACAAGAAAATGGCTTTGAGGCAGCCAGCCTGAAACGGGTGTGAGGAGCTCCGTGTTTGACCTCTAGGCCAATAAGGCGGGGCGGGCGGTATGGGAGGGGAGATGGTGGGAAGCTGCCTCTCACCTGCCAGCCTCCAGCCTCAACCACACACGTGACTCTCCAAAGTCCCCAGTGATCATAGGATTGAATCACTTAGCATGCTCTGCTACTTAGGGGCAAGCGTGATGTTGGGCAAGTGACATTTACTCTCAAAACACCTAGGAATGTATTAGAAATGCAAATTCGCAGGCCTCACCTCTCACCTGCTGAACCAGAAACACTCCAGGGATGGGGGCCGGGCAATCTGTGTGGCAGCCACTTCCCCGGGTGATTCTGATGTCTGCTAAGCTTTGAGAACCCTGCGCAGTCTCGAGCCCATCTGCTCCACAGGGCAGGCATTTTGGGGGCTTTTACTTCTTTAATCCCCCCTCTGATGTCTAGCGTGAGTGTTCACTAGATGACATGAAATTAATTGGAATTGCAACAAAGGAGAGATAACTGAACTAGAGAGAACTGAAAGCCAGGTCTCCTGAGGTTTAGATCTCCAGACCTTCCTGAGCTGCTGAGTATTGTGCCGACTACTCAGTTACGCTTGGCGGTACCAGAGTCTTCTTTCTACTCCTTCCATTAATAATTTGTGAATAGAGAGCAAACGACAGTAACACACTAGAACAGCAGCCCAGAATTGCTCTGTAAAGGCCTAAATAGTAAATATTTTATTTAGGCTTTGCCATACAGCTCCTTTTGAAGCTACTCAAGTGCACCATTGTGGCATGAACACAGTCACAGGCAATATATAAATGAAAGCGTATGACGGTATCCAATAACACCTAATTTACAAAAATGGGAGGTGGGCCAGATTGGGCCTGCAGGCTGGAGTTTGCTGACTGCTGCTCTAGAAGGTGCATGTTGGAAAGAAAGACCAGGAGCCTCAAATAAGCCTGGAGCTTCAGGCTGTAGCCAATTCCAGCAGACTGGGTTTTGGCTCACTTTTGAATCACTCTGCTTGGCATGATCTGCACTGTCTGAGAAAATTCCCAAGGTACTGCTGAAGGCAGCCAGAGAGGAGGTTACCTGAACACCAGAGCTCCATCCCGAAGGCCCAAGGAAATGAAGTCACTGTTGGGTCTCATGGAGCTGTCTCCCCTCCACAGCAACAGGCCATCCTTGGCAGTCGTCTTAAACCTCATGAACACATTGGATCTTGACCCTGACACCCTGGAGGAAATATACAAACAAGCCCATCGGATCAACCACCAACATCTGTTTCCAAGTAATCCTAGTTTTGTCTGCCAGCCCCGAGCAACCAGATGTAAGGATGATCTGGTATTTCTGACACTTACTTCACCACCACGAGTCGCACCATGGGTCTAAAGGTCTGGACTGTTCACTCAGCGGCAGCGTCTCCCTCCCCAAGCACCGTGAACCCTCATGAGACAGCTGAGTCACAGATTAGCAAGACTATGGCCAATGCTGTTGTTGCAGGCTGCAGCCCCATGCATACCTCTCTTCTGTCTTTCCTGTCCTACGGCTCAAGCGGCCCATCCGCCAACAGAGAGTGAGTTCCCCAATTACCAAGAGGCTCAAATCAGCAGCCCCTCTGGGCTATGACCATGGCTGTGCACGACCAGCTGTGGCAGTGACTATCCTGGGGACAGGTTTAGACAGGTGTGACTGCACAAAAGCTGAATGTCAGACAAGGAAGGCGGCCTGATGGGGTTCATGGTCTGGAGGAGCGTTTGGGCAGAGCCAGGGTGGAGAGGAACAGGGAGCTGCGAGGAAAGGAGGGGTGCTGAGGCAGGATGGGCCACAGCTGGGAATAGGGTCACATGCTGACATGCTCTTATCAATTCTTGGGAATAGACTAGTTCAGAAATTCATTCTCACTAATGTGATCAGCGTTTCATCTGAGCTAAGGAAAAAAGCAGGCCTGATGTCCTTGAATCAAAGGTGAGAAGGGAGTAAATGTAATTTACTATTGCTACTAATACAACACTACTGGAAAAGTTTCTTTTTCCATCCTCCTGCCACTTGTACCATCTCTGGCTGCCCCACACACCTGTGTCTGCAGCTGTGGAATGCAGTCAGTAGGGAACCGGCAGGGGCCTTGCATCCACTCTTCCCAGCTTGATGTAGCCAGGGAGAGACCAAGTTTGCCTTCCCATGCAGGGCCTCAGAGGGGTGAGGGGGAGCGAGGTCCACCAGGCCAGGTGCAGAGTGGATCCAGCCCTGGCCCGTACCCTAGAGACCTGCCTTTCCCAAACTTTTGCTCCAGGTTCCTATCTTCTCCTGCTTGCCTGGGGAATATTGAGTGTATGAGCCAATCAAGAGGTTCCCATTTCTCTGGCCAGTGATTGGTTTGGGGGTGAACATGTGACCCTCTTTTGTCCAATGAGATTGAGGAAATTCACCAGGAGGATTCTGGGAAAGATTCCTTCTATTTGAAATAGAGTCACAAGAGGGAAAAAAAGTCTTTTTTACATTCACTGGGTATTGCCTGGCTTTATAACCTTCTTACGAGCATCTTAGGGGCAGCTGGGGAGTGTGGTCCTGGATGCTGAGGATAACAAGGTAGAAATATGGATGAGAATCAAGTCTTCGAGATACAGTTGCTTCTCTGAATAAATCAACCACGAATCCAGTCTGAGTCTGGACTCCTCATTAAATAAAACAATAAATATTCTTCATGTTTAAGACATTTTAAGCTGAGCTTTCTGTTACTTGACACCAAAGGCATCTAAAAGAAACAGAGTCTGAACTTGACTTTACCTACAGCTTCACACACATGCATGTGTACCTACCTACATATACACACACATGCATGTACATACACACACACACTGTTGGAGTTGCTGCTGTTTGGGGCCCCTCGCCTCCTACTCTCACCAAGTCCCTCTACTCCCCCAAACCCCCCAGTGGTCTCTAAGCACCAGAGGTTAAAACTTGGGCCCTTTTCAGGTTGTCACTGCCTTCTGGGGACTCAATGACCTTTCATCTTTGCAGAGAAAGGGCCAAAGAAGGAAGAGGGGCTCTCTTGGCTGGGAATCCCTCTCACCTAAGTCCCCACGCCAAGACAACACAGATAAATACAACCTGAGATTAAAGAAATGAAGCAATGTCTGTCTGGTGTACATTCGGAGTTACAGGGACATCCAGTGCCCCAGGAAAAATTCTACCACTTTTGTTCCCTCAAAAGCCACCAAGCTCCACCTTAACAGCCAAATGCCTTCAGCTTAAAGATTCGTCTTAGTGTGTTAAGATGCAGTCCTCCTGAATAGGAAGGAAAATTCTAGAATGACTATGCTGGGGGCAGAAGGGGAGCTGGCATGCTATAAACTACAAAAAACCAGGGGAGGGAAAAGAAAGGAGCAAACTGAAAGTGCCAAAGATAAGCTTGAGGATTTTGCCGAGGGCCAGCCTTCCCCTTGCCATGTAAAAAGCTTTTCCAAAGCAAAACACAGGACTCCAGCCCAGGGCTGGAGCTTCTGCCACCAGGGGTGAAAAGCCATGGCTGGGACCTGTGCATCTCCCTGTCTCTTGTATCCACATGAACAGAGATGAGAAGTCCCTCGTCTCGCTGGCCAGGGCCTGCAGAAGACCTGAGACCTTTGCTGATGAAGATGCAAGGTAGGTACTGACCTGGTAGGAAATGGGCGTGGATCTGTCTGGTTCTGGGAGCAGCTGAAGCCTTCCGCTTCTGGCCCGGTCAAAGCTAAAGACTGTGGCCACAGCGTAGCAGGAAGCTAACTGCTCTGCTCAGGGAAGTACACGCATAACCCCGGCTTCGTGAATGTACTGTTCTCGCTGCCTCTCCAACATTGAATACTGAAAACCCTGGGGCTGATCACGTTACTCTCCAGCATGGTTTGCAATGAAGTTGTTTGAAAGGCTGATTTTTCAAAATTAGCTTGTTTTTTCCTTTTGTTTTGTTTTAGTTTATATGTGTACGTATGGGTGTTTTTTCCCCCCAAGGCTATGGCTAAGTGGTCTTCTTTGGGGATTATCTTCTGGCATTTCAGATGAGAAAAAGTCTTGGGAAAGATACTGAGAAACTGACCCCTGGAAAGATAAGGAAGGTCCTGTGGAAGCTCTTTACCTCTTGAGGATATCTGGATTGTCGTACGTCAGGTAACTGCGTCCGATAAACTGTGGGATCTCAATGGCTTCTGTGATCGCTGGGACAGAACAGAAAACGGAGGTTACGTGGTACATGTCTCTCTTGACCCCTGCACTCACATACATGGCAGGAAAACACCAAGAAAGCCAGCTCCTGGAAATACGACAGTTAGCAACCTGACAGCCTCTTCCTCTCGGCCGCACACACACTTGGCCAGACCCAGAGCTGCTCTGCCTGATGGCTGGAGCTGGCTTCTTCCCATTTTCTCTCCCTGGGAAGTCCTGTCCCTGTCACTGGCCTCAGCATTGCTGAGAAGGCCTTGCAATGTGCCAAAACTTGAACTGTTCCCAATTGTTCCTGGAAGCCAAAGAGTAGGTCTTGGGCCATGTGGGGAGCAGATGGGAATAACCCCAGATGTTCTCCAAGGGAGGCAGAGAAAACAAATCTCTAGACAAGGCACACTAGGATTCTTTATTCAAAGGTGATCTGCCCTAGGACCCTTCAGCTATGACCTCAAGAGGCTGCAAAGCAGGATGGATGAGGCCTCTTGCGTTTCTGACCACCTTCCGGTGTATTCCACCAGACCCTCACCACGCTCTCAGGAAGGCGCAGAGAGCACGGGGCAGGGGCGGGCTGCTTATCCCCACTTACAGAGAGGAAGGTGAGGAGGAGAAGCACTAAGGATTTGTCTGGGATCATATGGCTAAGATAGCAACAGACCATCTGCCAGGCCGGCTCTCCTAAACTCTGGCTTCCGGTGCCCTCTTGACTTTCCAATATCTTAGAAATGTATTTCCTGCCTCCCAAATTCTTGTCACCTTGTTTCCGGTGATTTCCTGAGGAGTCACCCTTTTACACACAGTTAGCAAAAGAATAGGTTACATAGCTATGTTTGGTGTCACAAATTGGGGATGAGGGTAGGGGATTTCTGGTAGAGAGAAAACAGCAGTATCTCTTTCCGCTTTTGAAAGATACAGAAATGGCAGCTTAAAGAAATTAAGGTAGAATAAATTTCATGTTCAAAGAAATGCGCAAGCTGAGAGAGAATAAGCCAGCTTGTAAGACACATTATAGTTTTAAGAAGATACGTGGCCAGTGCAAAGAAGTCACTGAATGAAGGAGTCTGCACCCAGGAGAGGAAATGTATAATTATTTGATGCTATGAGTCATAGGAAGAGTTCAAACTTAACTTTTAAACATTAAAAAAAGGAGAGACAGCAACAAACCCAATGACAATAAGCCCCCAAGTCTAAGTTCCTATGTTGGCAAGTTCCCAAACCTTTTCATAAAAGATAAAGAAAAGAAGAAAAGAAGGGAGGAAGGAAAGAAAATAAGAACAGCAAAGGAAGAGAAATAAAAACTTAAAACACAATTTCTGAGGTAACCATCCAAGAAATTGCTTTGTGGTTCTCTGAAGCAGCACAGCCCTGGGCGAGGGTGAGGGCCTGTTAGAGATGGACCCAAAGGCTCTTGTGCGCCGGCCAGATCCCTGATGGAGGGAGAGGGAAAAAGAGAGGGTGCAAGCTGGCAAGAGGACTGGAAAGGAGCCGAGCGGGAGCCTGCGTGGGAAGAGGGAGCAGCAGGGAAGAGCTGCAGCAAGGACAGGAGGAGAGCAGGTGCCGGGGAAGACCCAGAGGAAGAGGCAGGAAAAGGAGGGAGGTGCAGAGGAGCAGCCCCAGGCAAGGAGAGGACAGGGAAATAGAAAGCAAGACAGGGATGCAGAGAAAGGAGAGGAGGGAATGGGCGCAGGGGAGTGGAAGGAGGAAGAGGGCAGAACCAGAGGAGGCAAGGGGAGCCGTCAGGTGTGGGGACAGCCCCTCACTGCAGGACACCAGTGCTGAGAAGGGAAACGAGAGAGACAAGATCCAAGCTGGCCAGCGGAGGAGGCCTTCCCGGAGCTACACAGAACGAGGCGCTCTGGCAGGTCTGGCTCATCCCCAGGGTGAGAGGTACAGCCAGGCCTGTCGCTGCTGTTGTTGGCCGTGGCCGTGGGCCTGTGGCCAATAGCCATCGTTTCCCCTGGACTCCTTGAAAGGGTTGGGACGTGCTTGTCACACGTCAGCTCTGCACATGGAGCCCCCGGAGGGGTCTGTGTGAGCCGGAAACTGGTGCCTGCTGAGCCCCCAGGGCAGGAGCTCAGGCGCTCCCCCAGGGCCAGCCCTGGGAGCAAGGACTCCGGCTGCCCGGGTGGGCATGTCCGAGCTCCCACACCACTCACCCCGGTTCCCCCTGCATGTGGTTGGCCTGCTCTGGCAGGCCCTGGCACAAGCCCAGAGCACGGCCACAGTCTCTCACAGGACTTAGTGTACTTACTATTGAGGCAGTAGTTCCCACACTCTGCCCGGTGCCAGCATGAAAGAGAATGGGGAGAGTCAGACTTTCACAGTCATTGTCAAATCCCAGCTCCTTTGGTTGCAGATCGTTTGTTTCTCTCACAAAGCCCTGCCGAGGGCCCCGAATGTCCTCTCAGGGCATGTGAACATGAGCTCTAGGAGGAACCACTGGAAATCTCTCCCGGGCATGAGTGGCATCAAGCCACACGCCCCCCTCCTGCAGCACGGCTTGACGAAGGTGGGGGCGGCATGAGCCTAGGAGATTTTTGTAAGTTGTCTGACACTTCCTAGGCTCCCTCACCTTCAACTGGCAACCCACATTTCTTCTAAATCTGGAGAACAGCTCCTTGCTAAGGAGTTACTTACCTTGTCAATGATTATTACTTTTCTTGGCTCCGGATTACGTGTGAAGAAAGAACGATAAGCCAGCCAGCTGCCTCTTTTCTCTCCCCAGTGGAAAATATCGCTCCAGTTCCCACCCCATGCCCCTTTGCAAGATCCCGGAGCCCTGGTTATTTTGTGATTAACTAAGGGCAAGGGCTCCCTCCAGAAACAACACCGCAGAATACCAGGTAATAAAAATACACTCAGTTTAAGTCAGTACATACGGACAAATATTAATCCCATCCAAAAACATCAGAGCTGGAAGTGACCATCGAGCTCTTTCTGGCTCTTCGGAGTTGGTTTAAATATTGTAAACATGATTAGATTTTAACCTAACCCTTATACCTAATCTTTTCTACATTCTCTTTTCTCTGTGGCAATGATTTATTAGTTGAAGTGTGTTTTTGTCATTCCCTCACATTTGTACGTAAAAGCTTGTGCCATCTGACACAAAAAAACACCCCAGTGAATAACGGCCTCCGAGCCAGGAGTCTCACAGCCCAGACAAAGCAAACTGTCCATCTGAGGGATTTGAATTCCCCAAAAGACTACAAGGAGCTGATGGGACAAATGGCTCCTTCACACACTCACAGGACCTCAGTAAAGGAAAGGAGCCTGCGGGTACTGAAGCCGAGCTGTCCCACCGGGCAGGACCATCTCAGCAGCAACCCCGACGGTGGCCATCCAGCCCCAAGAAACGCCTTCCACCATGGGAAGCTCACTAATCTACAGGTCGGCACATGCTATTTTGGAGTCATTATGCTTGGTACAAAATTCTGTATTATATTAAGCGGACTCTGTAGCCACAAAGTAAAAAAGCAAAAGCAAAACCAAACAAACAAACCCTTCTTCTACCCTACCACCTCTGCAACTATCTAAAGACCAACATCTAGGCTAAACGCTCCCACGTTTTCCACTGTTTAATGATACACCTAAGAAAAGAAATTCCTCATAGTATGCAGAATTTATGTGTTTTATTAATTTGTATTGTTACAGAGAGAGTTTTCTTAAAGTAGAGGTTCTATTTATGGAAGCTATTTTTTTATACACCAAGACCAAAAAAAAAATCACCCAAATCAGACCCAACAATATGATGTGAATCTACCAAATACAACATAAAATATCCTAAACTTTGCATACAGTGGTAGCTCGGTATCGATCAGGCAAGACTGGGTCTTTAGGGCTGTGCACCCATGAAGAGCACGCCTTTGTCTCAATGGCCATGGGATCTGCAGTGTGCCGCCGGGCCCGTCTGCTACGGAGAAACACCGCCACCTAGCGGCTCGCGGGGTCCCGCACGGTCCGAGCCCAGGCTGTTCTCAGTAATTGCAGGAAAGAGACGGGACGGGAGGACCAAAGCACGGAGGTTCTTTCCCAAGTGACCTGTCCACTATTGGCTGGGAGAACCTGGAGAAAACAGCTGTGTCCTGTATCCACCCTTAGACACTCAGAGCATAGCACAGGTTCTGAGAAGTCCCGCAGAAAGGGTTTTCCAAAATTTGACCACAGAACCCACCTCCCCATTTTGTATGTGAATGTATGTTTCTGTGTGTGTGCGCACATGCGCGCAACGCAGCCATTAATATTCCTCAGAACTTATTTTTTTTACCTGCACTTTGTGAAACTCTGCTGAAACATATTAGTAACTTAGATGCACGAGCTCTGAGGGACTAGGACACAAGATGGGGGTCAGTTCTGATGTGAGTAGAGAAAAGAGAAAAGAAATCTCTAAGGATGGAGGTAATTGTGTGAGGGTGAGGCCTTGCTGAGATGAGGAGAGGCCCTAAGCACTGGGGTAGTGCATGAGGGGCTGAGGGTTAGGGGAAGAAAATGCCTGAAAGTGAGAGCCGGAAGGTAGGAGGTGAGGGGACAGCCAAAGCCAAGCCTTGTGAGTTTTTGTTGGTGCCTAACTCAGGGCTGGGAGTCAGAAGAACCTCTGGCTCTTCCTGTCACGGCAGATTCCCAAGGTTGAGACAGAGAGACTCAATTTTCTGTGGCTGCTGCTACTGAGAGGAACCCATGGGGCCCTGAGAGCATCTCAGAAGCTCAGCGCAAGCTCCACGCCCACTCCGGGCTCAGGCTCTCCTGCTCCTGCCTCCAGCCTTACAGGGAAACACAGGGGTCCTGAGACCACTAAGATAGTCTGAGTGCTTGGAACCCCTCCACGACCTGTCTGAGTTTCCGGCCACTGCCCTCCCGTGCCACCAAAAGGTAAGAATAAGTGTCAAATCTTCCCACTTTGGCCCTTATGGAATTCCAAAACCAGACTCACTGAGGATCTAGAAAACGAAATTCCTCATGGAGAAGGTACCCCTTGGTATGGATTGGATGAGGCCTGGCGCTGGTTATTTCTATGACATTTTGCTCCATCTAAAAGCACTGGGTAACTAGGAACAGGTTCTAGCTTTTGAAGCATGGTTTGATTATCAGACAGGAAAATTAAGAAAATTTAAAAACCTTAACTTCTAAATATATGAGGCTAAGAATCACGTTGCTGAATGAGATGAGATTTTCTCTGGCAACCAAGAATGGCTTCTAACCATTCTTGGTCTTTCAAGCTAAGAATTCACCCAAACTTTCAGTTTTCTCTTGCACCTCTATGGAACGATGCAATTGCCTGTCTCTCTGCCTTTTCTTTCCAATCCGAATACGGGGCTAAATGCTTTCCCCGCTATTACAGCAGTCTGTACAGTAACTGCTCACAATTCTACATCTGCTGGAGCTTGGAAAAATTATCCCAGAGCCTTGTTAATCCCCTCCAGTCATTAAGACAGGAAATTATGGGCTATAGGCCTTACCTGCCATGTATGAACCTTGCTATAAGCAGTATCATGATTTCAAAGCACAGGAGACAGTGTCACAACATGGAGGGTGGCTGCTGGCTCATCTGGGATTTAGTCTTGGTCCTAACGATCTCACAGGAGAGGCCCAATTGCCCCCCACTCCCCTCTGCCACCATCCATTTCCTCAGATCTTGTCAGACTCAGGCCCTCACTGGGACCTGCTCCGCTATTCAGGTGAGATGTGTTTCTCATTGAACCTGAACCTGTAGTTACAGTTTGTATCTGTTATGGTTAATGGCCTACAGCAGGAGACGAGGGCTGACAAGATCACAAACTATTTTCCAAACTATCACAAAACTTTCCTTTTTCCACACCTAACTGCTCATTTAAGTCTGGACTCTCTACATTGACCATTAGCATTAGAAGTCAGGAGCAGCCTTAAAGTGCCTATGGTAAAGCTGGAGACTTGGGATATTCAAACAGTGATGTATAAAATTCAAGCCCGGTTTTCTGAAAGAATGGGCCATCTTAAACTAAATCTTTGCAAGTACAACCTATTAGCTAAACAACGATTTGCTTGTTAGAAGAATCATTAGGACAATTCACAGGCAGATCAATTACTCTTCCTTGTTGAAACATATATTTCATGATTTGCTATGCAAGTGCCAAAATTCATTTAAATATAAGAAATACTACTAAGTCTTCTAATCAGCAAATGGTATCTTTCACATTTTCCAAGACTTCTGCAAAACAACATCTCCCACTATGGCATATACCAGAATATCTACCTGTAATGTATAGTTTTCCTCTAAGCCCTACTTCTGGTAACAATCAGGAACCTAGGAGTGAAGAGGAAAGACAAAAAGAGCACATCACTTTCGAGGCTCCCTGCCTTGTGTCCTTCAGGCCTGTTTGCTTTTTTTTCATCCATTCCTGGGCAGGTGAGGCCACTTTGACATTGGAAACAAAAAGGTTCACGTGGCCCAACATGAGGCAGTGATGTGGGTAAGCTTATTCCGGATGCCAGGACCACAGGCTCTGCTCGCCTCAGGCAGGTGCAGAAAGTGAGTCCAGCAGGGACTCGTGGTCTACGACCTGAGCTTTCAGGTGAAGGCAAGATGGAAATTGAGTAGCTCCCAGAACCTGCTATTGGATTTTATTTTTCTCAGTAATAACAACAACAGGTATGAGTTGATTGGTTGAGCACTTACCGGGCACTCTTCCAAATGCTTTATATGCATTGACTCATTTAGTCTACACCACAACCCTCTGGTTAGATACACAATAATAGTGCTGTTATTATTCCCATTTTACAGTTGAGAAAACTAAAGTACAGGTGATTTGATAGCATGGAAAATAGCACTCTACAGAAGTTTATGTAAACTTTAGTTTGGAGCAACTAATGCATAATTTGTGTATTTATGCATTTGGGCAAGGTTTCTCTGTACAGTCCTCACAGATGGGGTCAAAACATTAGTTAAGCTCTTTTGGCTCTCTGAGCAGGACCATGGTGATTGGCAGGAACAAGCACCTTACAAAAGGTGAAAGGTGGCAAAAAAGGTTGATCCATATTCTAAAAAATACTGGTATGATGTGAGAGCACCTGCCGTGTTCAATATAAGAAATATTGGAAACACACTGGTCACCAGGACTCAAGGAACCAAGATTGCATCCGATGGCCTCAAGGGTCCTGTGTTTGAAGTGAGCCCTGCTGATCCACAAAATGATGAAGTTGTATTTAGAAAATTCAGGATGATTAACTGAGGATGTTCAGGGCAAAAACTGCCTAACTTCCATGGCATGGACCTTACCCGCAACAAAATGTGTTCCATGGTCAAAAAATGGCAGACATGATTGCAGCTCGTGCTGATGTCAAGACTACTGATGGTTATTTACTTCACCTGTCTGGTTGGTTTTACTGAAAAACACAACAGTCAGATACAGAAGACCTCTTATGCTCAGCACCAACAGGTCCACCAACTCTGGAATAAAATCATGGACACCATGACCGTAAGGTGCAGACAAATGACCTGAAAAGATGTGGTCCATAAATTGATTCTGGATAGCATTGGAAAAGACACAGAAAAGACTTGCCAGTCTATTTATCTCTTCCGTGATATCTTTGTCAGGACAGTTACAATGCTGAAAGAAGCCCAGGTTTGAACTCGGAAAACTCATGGAGCTTCATGGTGAAGGTAGTAGTTCTGCAAAAGCTACTGGCGGTTAGACAGGTACTAAAATTGAATGAGCTAATGGGCATGAACTGCTAGTCCAGGAATCTGTTTAAACTTCAGATTTTTAACAGAGACAAATTAAAAGTGCTATTTGTAAAAAAAATATATATTTAATCAAAATATTTATCTGCTTATAAAACCCAGGCATCACCTATCAGGATAAGCTCTGGGAGCGGCTCAGATGCAGAAGTCCTGGAAACCCTTGCTATGTTATGGGTTCACTTTTTGAACTGGGCCATGAAGAGATGCTCACGGAAGGAGCCAGGGTAAGGGGGTGGGGAAGCTATTTACCCACTGTAGCAGAAGTATTTCAGCACTTAATTCTTATTAAGAAATTATGGTAGTTTATATATAATTAATCATCTAATAAGTTACTGAAATGATTGATCAAAATAACCACTATGGCTGTACCAGTGTTACCAGCTCTTCAGGAGTGTGGTCCCCTGGCTGGCTGGCTGTTCCCTTCACTCCCTCAGGAAGCAGGCCCCTAAGTGTACCTTTCTGGCAGTGAAGCCCCTCGAAGCCCAAGGGGCAGTCGCACTCGTAGCCCTCCTTCCTGGGCCGGCAGCTACCGCCGTGGGCACAAGGGGCCCCCACGCAAGGGTGGGCCGCGTTCTCCACGTTCACACCAGATGTGAAGTCATGCTTCACGTGGATGGTTCGGTCATTCAGGATGATCTTGGGAGAGAAAAATGTGCAGAAAGTCAGGAATTGAAGAAACACTTTTGTTGTCTTCTAGAACTTTCCTCAGCACTAACCTGAGCTGCACATAGAAAGATTAAAACTTTTTTTTTAAGTCTAGTTCCCACTTTTATAGTCTTGTAAGTGATGCAGGAGCTGAAATGATTACATTTGGTACATCTGGGAGGATCTTCAGAATAAAGCACTCCTCTGATCCTGGAAGACTTCCACTTGGGAAGGTTGTAAAGAAGTGCCAAGAAATACAAAGTTTGGGTTTTCAACCTGGCTGCATATTAGAATCGCCTGGGGGGCTTTTAAGGACTAACAGCTTGGGCCCACCCAGACCAATTGAACTAGAATCTCTGAAGGTGGGACCCAGTTGTCAGTACCTTTTAAAAGCTTCCAAGAATCACATGGGAAGATACAGCCATGGTTGAGAGATGCTGCAACAAAGTGGAGTAGGGAGAGTATAAAACCAGGTGTTCTGGAGGCAGGAACCAAAGGGACAGTGATGGCTTTGGTGGCTGTGGACTCCAGAGGGGCTTCCTGGTGTACTTGTGTGTGTGTTGGCCAGTGTTCTCATGGAGTCTCTTAAATTCCATCAGCAGGGCCTCTCCAATTGTCCTATTCACTCCTGTTAGCCTCCTTCTCCAACATTCCTGAATTCCCTTCCTCTCCACATCCCTTTCCCCACCACTAAAAAAGTAAGTGAAACTCAGGTCACATTCTAAGACCTCTGTGCATGTATTTCCCTGGGCTGGGGAGCTCCTTTGCTCCCTCCCCTGCAATGTGGCTCTGGCAAACCTGAAGAATTCTGTGGAGAGGTTACTGGGTCCCCTAACCCCAAATAAAGAGACCCAACTTTTTCAGCCCTTGATGCAGAATATGTCATTATTTTGAGCTGTTGCTGGTTTTGCAGAACTTGGAGACAGACAGAACACCTCCCAGGGGAGCCTCCACTGCCCAGGGGGTTATAAGAGGTTAGCGATGGCACTGCCTGCCACCAATCCCCGTTATCATAGGCTTATCTGGCCTTTGGAGAGCACTGGGAGAGTTGGGAGAACACTGTTCTCCATCCTGAATCTGAGAAGCTGCTGAAGAGTAACCAGGAGCCTCCTAGAGTCTCCCCTTTTCGTGCTGCAAGTGAAGGACCACGAGACTGAGTGATGTGTAATGACACAAGGCAAGAATGGCGCCGTTCACCGCAGGACACGGTGCAGCCCCCGACTCAGTCACGGCAGGAGAGGGCGGCCTTTCTCGGGGGACAGGAGTAAAGGACTGTGTGTTCACGTGAAGCGAGGGCACAGCCTGAGAAGGGACAGATGGAGGCGCATCTTGGCATCTCAGCTCACTTCCTAAGTGAGAATTTCAAGCACACAATTAAGCACGGCCAATCCCACTCACGAGGGTATGAAATGAGGTGTCCCCGGCATCGCAGTTCAGCAACAAGGAAAACACACGAGAGTCAGCAAATATGCCCCCATTGGTCGCTAAAGGAAAACAGGATAAAGCTAATCCAGGAACTACACCTGCTTGTCTTCAGATCCTGCTTCTCCCAGGGTCTGGTGTCCTGCCAATCTGAGCTGCAGGCAGAGCAGGTCCTCATGGCTGGAGGGATCCCGGCAGCCCCAGGGAAGGCAAACGGGGGGTGGGGAGGTTGGTCACTTTTACTGGGTTTTTTTGTGAACCGTCTAGGGAAAGGCTCTTTAATCTGTGCTCTTCGGAGCTTGTTTACACTATTAATGAATAACAACCACTAAAGTGTGTGGGTGGGGATGAGCGTTTGCCCTTATCTTGAACAAACCACAAAATAACGCCAAGGAGGCACACAGAGCCCAGAGCTGCTATCCGCTACTGCGGAGGCGTCTGCGGCGACCTCGTGCCATTTGCTTCCCGCAGCAGTCCCGGCATATTTTAGCGGATTTGCTATAAAAATTCATCTTCATTGAGTGGCATTCATGGAATGTCTGCTGGGCATAGACCAGGAGCAGAGTTTCCAATCCAGAAAATAGGGTTGGAAAGCTATGCTGTGGACAGTAAAAAATAAAACCTTAAACATTTTATAATTTTCTCAAAGCGTTTTCCCGGCTGTAGCAAATTACACTGATCACTGTCCAATGCCATTGCCTGCAGTCAGGGTGGCACAGTCAACGGGAGAAAGGGAAGCCTCTACCTTCTGGATGCTCCCGCTAAATGGCTTGTGAATGCCTGAGTTCTTCTTCACGTCATCATAATCGGGGACTCCGCCAATGAAAATGTCCGTGTTGCACTTAATCTGTGTGAAGCCTCCCTGCCAATAGATTAAAAGCAAAGCATGGTATAACTTTACAACAGATGGGTAAAACTAGCAAATGTGCCTTCGATTCCCTGTTGAGAACCAAAGAGTCGAGACAGCCTCAAGACCCATCCCCACCAAAGGTCTCTTTTCCTTCCTTTTCTTTTTCCTATTAATCCATTTGCTTATTAGTATACCCAAATTCATCAATGTTCTCTTTAAATCTTGCTTTGCACAGAAGGAAGACTGGTGGGAACTAAGACACTGGCAAATCTAAAGTCCTCTCTGTTCTAGGAACTCTAAATTTCGCATGTGGGCAGAATGCTAGCAGGCCATAGTTTAAGGCAAATCTCCCCATCTCCTCTTAAAAATGTTGTTTTTCTTTGGACATGACCTTGGAAATAAAATTATGGAGGAAAGTTATAAACTTGAGTAGAAATTCTATCCTCTTGAGTCCATGACAGTACACTATTAACTAATAATAAGTAAAGCTATTTGGTGATGACCCGTGCAGCAGGTACTGTTTTGTTTTACGTACGTAATTCATTTAATGCCCACAACAGCTCTGTGAAGTAGGCGCTGTTGTCACCACCATTATTCCCACTGATGGGAAGATAATGGTGAGATGAGAAAACACTGACCTGAGAGGTCAAGTAACCAGTATGAGCTCACACCACAGGCAAGTAATGGAGCTAGATTTTGAACCTTGGGAGTCCAGTTTTACAGTCTATTCTTGTCAGACATCTGCCCACCCCCCCCAGCCCCCACCCCCCCCAAGCCTGTCCCTGACTCTGTGTTTTTATCTACTACATTGCACTGCTGGTACCAGCAACGGTGGAGGTGGAAGGTGAAGGGGCGAACGGTAGTTTTTTAAGTGTGAACTATTACTAGCTGGCTGATCCCTCACAACCACTCTATGAGGCCGGTTCTAATATTATCCCATTTACAGCTGAGGAATAGAAAAGTTAAGTAATTTGCCCAATGGGAAGCTGGGATTTCAACCCAGGCACCGATGCCTAAACACCGATGCTTAAACACTACAGTGTGCCGCATTTCTACCAAGACAGGCAGAAAGCAGTAATCTGGTTCACACTAACCATCAAGAGAAAAGGTGAGTTCTTACCTCTGCCATTCCCTCCACAACCTTCTGCTTATCCACCTGTAAGATTCCATTCTTCGCTGTGCGGGATACATGCAGCTCGTGCCAGCTGCCCAGGGTGAGGGGCTCTTCACTCCTATTGAAGGCAGATGTGATATTAATTTTATGTGTCAACTTGACTGGGATAAAGGATGTCCAGACACCTGGTAAAACATTATTCCTGAGTGTGTTTGTGAGGGTGTTTCTGGAAGAGATTAGCATTCGAATCCATGAACTGAGTATAGAATAGGGTTCTCATCAATGTGGGTGGGCATCAGCTACCTGCTGAGTATCTCAGTTGAACAAAAAGGAGGAGGAAGGGCAGATTTGCTCTCTCTTCTTGGGATGGGACATCCATCTTCTCCTGCCCTTGGACATTGCCACTCCTGGTTCTTGGGTCTTCAGACTTGTACCCAGGACTCACGCCATCATCTGCCTGGTACTTATACCCTTGGGCTAGGATTGGGACGTATACCACTGGCCCCCCTGGCTTTCCAGCTTTGGGCTAGGACAGGAACTACACCACTAGCTTTCCTGGGACTTCTCAGCCTCCATAATCATGTGAGCTAATCCCTCCCATGATAAATCCCTTTCTACACATCTATATACAGCCTATTAGTTCTGTTTCTCTGGAGGACTCTGACTAATATAGAAGGAAACATGGGTTAGCTTGTTATGAATAATTTTCATCAACCTAGCTATGAGCAAACTATTAATAATACTAACCTTAGGCACCTCGATCCATTCAGTAAAAAGAAAACAATAATTCCTGCTTAGTACATGGCAGTGCTAGCTATCATGTATTGGACCCCTTCATAATAGGAGCATTACATTTATGGTTTTGTTTATTCCTTACAACAAGCCTGAGATGTGGGTACAGTGAGTCTGGTTTTCTAGATGAGGTGACATGAAGGTAAAATACACTTGTGCACAAACTTTGAAGAAGAGAAAAGATTATATAAGTGATGATGTATAAAACAAATTCCTTGGTGTACTGATGTCTGCAACATCCTTTGAAATGTATAAAAAAATAAGAAGGATTCCTGGATGGATGGATGGATATAATAATAGCTATATATGTAGTGAAGCAAATAGAGCCAAACATTAATTATAGACTCTCAGTGGTGGGTATAAGGATGCTTACTGTATAATTCTTTCAACTTTTCTATATACTTAGAATTTTTCATCATAAAATGTGGGGGGAAACAGATTTCCTATTTTCAGATATTATAAAAAGGATTAAAATTACTTTAAGAATTCAATTATTTATTCAAGCTGAAAGTACTTGAAGTTTTAAGTGATATTTATAGGAGTTTTACACATTACGTTTTATAGTGAGGTGTGCAGAAAGAGTATCATTATTGCATTTGTATTTCTAACAATGTCTAGTTCCTGGCCCTCACTGAACTTCCCAATCATTTTTCGGTCTTGGATCATCTTTAGAAAACCATGAGGAATACCAATGGCTGTAATTATGAAAGGTCACCACCCCTCCACTTGATTTTTTTTAGCTCTGGCAAATGCTTTTGTGATTTGTTCTTAGCAATTAGAATTTAATCACCTTGGCTAAATCAATATGCAATAAAGAAACAAGCAGCCCTTTTTTAAGTGGTCTATCTCCATAATAACTAACAGGGCCATTTCGTGTTCCTGTCCTGCAGAGGTCATTTGCTGTCAATGCGCTGCCTTCCTCGGAGCAGGTGTATTGATCACAGCCACCAAGAGCTCATTCCAATTGTGTTGATTCTTGAATCAAGTTCACAATAAATTTGATTGCCTTACCCTTTTCCTAAAGTTAAAATGGTCTGACTAATTCTACAACTTCCTGTAGTACAGGCTTTCAGTGAATTTTCCTAATTTAGTAGGAAGTCTTTGAAATGGTTTCCAAAATAGACAGCTTCCAAAGGGGCATCTGAAACAGCAATAGGACCACTGTTGTCAGGTTAGGCTGGGGGTAGGATGGGACAAGGGAATGATGCAGTGTGTCCCTTGGAAGCTCTTGCCTCATTTTCATCACCTACTACTCAGGAACTCTTTTACCCATTGCCTTTCCTTACAGGCAGTGAAATAATAACATGTTTTAAAAAAATTAAAAACACCTTTTGTCAAAAATAGGCACAGAGTTGTGACAAGAGAGAAATGCTGGACTTCTAAGGGTCCCAGGTGCCTGTGACACCACAGCTGGAGCTGCCACTGCAGAGGGGCAGGGTAGAGGGGACAATACGTCCAGGAGGAGGGCAGTCGAACCCCAACACTTTCCTGGCTCTTTCTGGTCATTCCTTATCCGAGAAGAAGCCATTTAAAAGTGCAAGGTGATATTCAAGGTGTCTTCCCTTTTTAACTTGACATATAGTTCCAAGTGAACTGCTTAGACTGTTTTGCATAATCATATGTAAATTTAGTCAATTAAATACCCACCAAAGTTGTCTTGAAATATAGGATGTTTTTGTATCACCAGAGGTACAGAAATGTTTGTCCATTCCCCAAGGGGGGAGGTGTCAGAGATGTGTAGGAATTTAGCCACAAGGACAAAACAAAAACAAACTGTCCTTTTTAAGAAGTGTTGAAACCTAAGGCAGTGAGCATTTCCCATCAGCCATGAAAAATGATCAGCAGATGGGCAACGCATGGTTGTAATATCTCACCCCCATACTCTTCGAAAACTGGAAAACTGACAGTCTAGCAATATGAATGGTGATCGAATACAGCCTGCAATTTCCTTTAAAACAACAGACTCACTGATATCCTGTTGCAAGGCACCATGGAACAAAACATCCTAGTGAGTTTCAGAAGAGAAGAATTAGACAAATGTAGGAACAAGAAGGATGTCTGCATTTGATTAGTGGCTCTACAGGCTGAAGGTTAAAACTACCATGGAATGACCACAATAAGAAGATGGAGACATAAACAAAAAAGAAAAACATCTGCACCTTCCAACCATGGGCTCCGAGGGATTCAAAAAGACACTGCCTCACTGTACGGGAATAATTGATCTGCTAAGTAATTTAATGGTACAAACTAGATAACAGTAGGAAAGTTTTGACTCCTCAGACCAATGCTGCAAATCGCAGCAAGTACTGTAGAAGCGCGGTTTACTGCCGCGCTATGGAGACCACTCCTCACACATCTTTCTCGAGCTTACTGTTTAGGGACTGGCTCTCTGCATTGCCAATGATTCACTGTCAGTTTCCGTTAAAGAAAGAGTTCAAGAGGAAGGTTAAAATTTCAAGGAAGGTTACCAAGGACATTTTGGTCATTAAATATTTGTTAACATTTTACTAGTTGATATACAGTTGGTGGGCACCTGCCATGTGATTCTCTGTGTAGGACACTGATTTGTTACAGTCCATCAAGTTTCTGCGGATGGCATTGCATGACCTTGGGTGGAAATGGAGGCAGTTCAGCCCCACCTGAAGCAAGTCCATTTTCTACAGTTTGAAGCATAAAGTAGTTATTTGAGAAAAGGAAACCTTGCAGGCAGGATAGCTACCTATAGGAAGCCCATCATCCGTACACGCAGGAAAAGTTTCAGAGGATAGCTACACAGGGAAGACAGGAAGAGCGTAAGCTGTTCCTGTCTAGAACAGCTAGATGCCAATTAGGCATCCTAGATGCCAATTAGGTTTTTTCCTGTAGTAGTTACTATTTAGCTTTTTGGGCAGAGAGGGTTCCAGAAGGCTTCAGCCCTCACCTGAGAACACCGGTCCCCGAGCCACAGTCAAAGCGGAACTCCACGTGGTCCCCTGCCATGGTGATGGACAGGAAGTCTTTGCTGCCTGTGTCATAGCTGTACAGGAGGACACCATCTCCCGAGTCTGGCTGAAACGTGATCTCGAACTCCATGAAGGAAAGGTAGTGCTGGGGCTCCAGTGGCCAGGGCGTCGCAGCATAAGATCTCAGAGACGCTCTGAACTGAGGAATGGTCAAGGTGAAAGCTGAAGAAACAAGCACAGTGTTAGAAACCCCTCTGTGCAGAAACCGGCTACCTGTGCACCCACAGCTGTGTTCTTCTCTCCCTGGGCACAGCCCTAAACAACATTTCCCAGCTGCCCTGCGGGTGGGCTAGTAGAATGTCGGTGAAAGTATTATATTATGCAGCACCCTAAGTCTAGCCCCTAAAAGTTCCCTCTATCCTCTCTCTCACTTCTCTCACTGGCTGGCGGGATGGAGGAATCGTTGGAGGACTCTAAGGGCCTAGACGAGCTGGAGCAGAACGCCCCCCTCACCACCACCACTGCCCCGCAGGGATCTGTGATATGAGCAAGAACCCACCTTTCTTATGTCAGGCTACGGAGCAGTGAGATGGTACGCAACAGCCTGGGCTTACCCTGACTCAAACGCCCTCTTGTAGGTGACATGAGATTTGAGACTATAACATCATAAAATTTTTTCCCCTGTATGGTATCTTATATCCAAAGCTGAACTACTCTTGAAGAAATCTGACTATCTGGGGCTTTGTGATCTTAGCCCCAGTTTTGTTTTCTTTTGTTTTTAATTTTGGAATTTGAGAAAAATTAAAGCATGCTCAGGCTTGTATGATTTTCCAAAATCTTTAAAATTTTCGGTTATTATTTACATGTGTTTGTGTGAACATATGTATATTTGCATGTTCATATGTTTACATATATTAATATATACAAATATATGTGTGCATATATGTATGTTTTTTACATGCTCAATATATATACAGTATTGCGTGGTGAAATAATTCAGTAGAACAGTACAAAAAAGAAAAGACAAGTCCCTTTTGTCCCATCTCATTGCTAATGTTTCTGGGTATATTTTCCCAATCTTTTCTCTGAAACTGTCAGGTATTCTAAAAGGCATGAGCATAAGCTTTAAATGCTTTAAATTCAGTCTGATACCAACCACACAAATATAGACTTTTAAAGTTATTTGAAGGCCGCGAGGAGCCCACTCATATTAGCATCTTAAAATGAACATATCTTGAGTTCTTTCAGAACGCTGGCACTCAGACACACTCCAACCTGATAAAGCTTCCCCATCCCTCCCAACAAAGCAACATAGATCTCATACGAATGTCTGGGGCTTTGTTACAGATACATTTCATGAGAAATTACATGCACAGGAATTAACACGCAGACAGAAGCTGCCATCAACTGGCTTCTTTCTCACCCTCTTCACAGTGTCGACCTTTAAACCCAAGGGGACAGAGGCAGATGTAGGAGTCGGCCTTGATCGCTGTGCAGGTGCCGCCATTGATGCACGAGGCCTCATCGCAGATCCCGCTGCTGCACTCCCCTAGACACAGAGCGGCAGTTACACAGCTGACCCGCGAGCGCCAGCCTGGCACGACGCAGCTGACCACGCCAGCAGCTTACGGGCCTGAGTAAACACAGCTTGGTTCCCACTCCCATTGGTTTGCATCTCTGTGCAACTCTAAGCCAGCTTTCCGGATAAGGGAAAGTGGCTCTTTGTTTTCATTTGATTTTGGCATGTTCTTCATGAAGAGCCACAGAGACTTTTAAAAACATGATGGACACAATAAATCAAATAATAAATTGCTTGGCAATCTTATGACCACCTATGGGGATGACTGAGTTGTTTCTGCTTTAATCCACCTCTCTCTGTTGTTCTCACAGAGTGTATTTCAATCCCTCCAGTGTCAACAGAGTGTTTATGTTAAAAGTGTTCTAATTCGTGTGACCCCAATTAGCTTAAGTGCTGCTGCTGCCTTGTTGGTTCAAAGTTGAGACAAGCAAGGTAAGCACCGAAGGAGTTAAGCAGCCATGTCTAAGCTTATTAATTCGCCTGAACTGTCTACTCCTCTGTCCAGGACAGGGAGGAGAGAGGAAAGAACCCACACAACATGTGGGTTCTAGAATCCCTATTTCTACCTCCAAAGTTACAATCTTATGAGGGACAGCAGGGTGCCCTGCAGTAGAAAGTGCCAAAAGGTCCAACATCAGATGAGTGAGTTCTCTTCACCAGAGAGCTTCATAAAGGGCATTACTTTGTTATTTGCAAGTACAGATCATCAGATGAATTGAAAACAAATGAACTTTTCCTGGGCTGCTTTTCTTCTGCTTCTTTGGTCTTGCTTTTCTCTTTGTGTATAAGAAATACACTGTAATCTGGCCCCGAACTACATAGGTGAGTATAAAATACCTCTTCTGGGGATGGAAGCAAAGGGGCATGTCTCTGACTGGGCCATGAAGCAAGGGCCCTGCTGTGCCCGGGCCAGTCTCCCAGGCTGCACCCACATGAGCTGGAAGCCCACGCCCCGTGAGAGGAAGAGCCCTCCTCAGCCAGAGTGCGTCACCTCAGCAGGGAGAGTCTCGTATTCTTCCCTCATCAGTCATCTGTGTTCTTTGAATTGGTCCAGTCTTTTCTTTTCATTAAAACTAACCAGGAGGAGGGGGAAGGACCAGGCACCCAGTGTGGACTCAGGAGAGGAGACTGACTCCAGGGGTTGCTCACAGAATTTGATCAAAGCCCTGGCAGGTGGCCTGTCACCCCAGCTGGCGGCCACTGGAAGTTCAGGCGGACATGACCGGTGGTCTCTCCTCAGCCACAGCCCAGAGAGCATCGCCCCCAGCATTCCCAGGCTCCACAGAGACCCTGGCTTTGATCTGAGAGAGCCAAACACTCACAGCTCCCTGAGCCCCACCAATTTCTGTGGGCTGCGATTCTTTCTCAGAGCAGGGCTGGTTCCACAGGAAGTGGGGTCCTTGGGTTATTTTAGATACACATGGAAGAAATTACTTTACACGTCTTCTGCGTTGTAACTATTTTTTAAGAGGTGGGAGTGGGGTGGGTGGAGGTCACGGAAGCCGGCCAGAGCTGACCAGATGAAAGCGGGCTTTCGGTAACGTGACTTGGCAGTGGCATGCCAGACAGATTGAGGAGCGTTGGGGGTGGGAGAGAGAAGAGAAATCTTTCGGGAAGGTAAAGAGGGACCAACAGGGTAATAGCAAAGGAAGTGGAGAGAATGTGAAAAATCAAAGAAACTCAAGGAAAGAAGAAATGAGAGATCAGTCTGGAGGCTGAAGGTGGAAGAAGACTCCAGCATGCTCTCGAGGTTTGTAGCTAGAAGACGAAAGAATGGCGGTGAGAGGGCAGAAAGGAGGGTGGCTGTGGACAGGAACTGGCTTCTGAGAGGCAGCGGAGGAGCTCGCTGTAAGTGTGAGATGGCTGTGGAAATAGCCACTGCCGGCGTCAGCCCTTGAAAGGAAGGACGGAGGTTCCCAGGCTCCCCCAACCAGCGGGGACCAGGCTCGTGCCCAGTGTGGCACCTGTTTGAGCTGGAGAGGGCGTGAGCACATGTGGCTAAGCTACAGCAGGGGGTCTGTGAGCCTAGATGGAGAAAACATTACATCTCTGTTTTCCCTAATCTCTGACTTAATTGAGCGTGCATTTCCCTCAACTAGTAATACAGGCAATAGATCTACGACGAGCAGTCCTTGCATCTTGTGACCAAGAGAGCTCACAGTTGTTGTCACATTTCACTTATTGCAGATATCTCAAAATATCATTTATACTGGTTGCTACTTTGAAATCATGGTAGTTATTTCACCCATGATTAAATAATCCCGTTCCATAAAGCTTTCTGAAGAAGCACATATATAATTATAATAGCAACACTTAGAAAATAATCTATAGCTGTATTTCAATATAATGGTTTCCCCTTACAATATGATGTATACTGTTTTTCTGCATTTAGAAACATCATTCTGAGAAGAGGTCCACAGGCTTCACCAGACCACCAAAGCGGGGGCTGCTGCACCAAAAGGTTAAGAACCCTGGGCTGCTGAGGAGGGAGAATCCTGGCCGCCAGGTCCCAGGGAAGCCAGGAAAGGGGAGAGCAGATGGAGATGGCTATGTTTGTTACAGAGAGGAGGAACACTTTCGACTCTGAGAGTGACAGGCAGGAGGGGCAAGGCCATGCAGGTACAGAGCTAGAGAAGCGTCATCAATACAATACATCACTGCAGCCTGCTATAAGCCAGCTGTTGTGCAGTTTTATGCTAGATAATGAGGTGAGGGCAGAAGAGACACAAGATTCCCAGGGAGGGAAGAGAAGGTGGGACATCAGTGGGTGGAGTTCATTAAGGAGACCAAGAACGATGCGCAACCTCCCTCCCCGAGCCCCCAATCCATAACTGAGGCCTCCCCTTTTCTCCTTCTAATGATCTGTCAAATCAATCTCTGTCTCTACCACCCACACCAGCACACCAGCATGTGCCATCTGGACTATGCAACAGATTCTCAGCTGGTTACCTGTACCCACAAGTGCCCCTTCAATGAGCTGTCTACAGCCAAAGTATCTTTTCAAACACATACTGGGTCATGGCACCCATCTCCCCTCTTATTCCACCGGAAAAAGCCCTTTCCTCTTCCTGGAATGCCCTTCCCTCTCTTCTCCACTTTTGAACGCCTACTCTTGCTTCATGTTAATTCCCCCCATTGTAACTTCACGTTTACTTGTGTTGATTATCTGATTAATATGGTCTCTTGTCATGGCGGCTACATGAGGTCTGGGCTGGATCCTGTCTGTCTTGTTGATTAGTTTATCTCCAGCTCCCAGCATTGTGACTAGCACTAAGCAGGTGCTCAAAGAAGTATTTATTGAGTGAAAGAATGAGTAAAAGAGTAGATAAGCCACGGTGAGACCCATGGCCGCAGCACACCTCTTGAATCTCGAATAACTTGGTAGGTTGGCTCTGTGACATTGCTCCAGCAGGGTGTGGAGATCCAAGATGGGATTGGAATGAGTGAGCTGCTTTAAATTTGAGTGGAAATAATAAAATAAAGGCTGAGCCAGAGAATGCAAAATTTTGCTGAGATTGCCGAGTATCCTCGAATGTGACTTGTAGAGAGAGTGCAATAGCTGGGAATAGTCTAATGGAGGAGACAGGAGGTGAAGTAGCAGGAACCGAATAATGAAAGTCCCCTCTGAGGAGTGAAAACAGGTGGGTGGGGGGAGGTGGGACAGAGAAGAAGTCATGGTTGAGGATGGTAATGCCAAGTTAGAGACATCAGATGGAGTAACCATGACCTCTATGGTAAGACTGCATTTGACTCACAGAACTAGAATTTCAGGGGGACTAACTCAGAGGAAAGCAAACATGGAGGCTGAGGAAGGACAACCAGCTCTGCTCTTGTACCCCCAAGGAAAATAAAATGGGAAAAAATAAAAAAGACCAACATGGCTGGCATGTACTATTAAGATGCATAGAGAGAGAAATCTAATAATCCAATAGCTGCCTTTTGGTGCCATTGGCTTAATGGAGATGGCAGAAATCAGTTCTTGGTCAACTTTGCAACTTCTGAACCTATCAGAGGTTACCATGCAGCCTTGAAACTGCCAGGGCCTGTCCAGGGCTGTTTCTCTGCAGAAACAAATTATAGCTGGTTTGATGGATGGAGTTAGAATATGAATAAGAATATTAATAACAGGAAATATTTATGTTTGCTATGTGCAAGGCCCATTTCCAAGCACTTTATATATACTGCAACTCCTTTAAACAAAATAATCTTGTGAAGTGGGTACTATTTATAGATGGGGAAACTGAGTTGCAAAGATTTGTCAAATCCAGGCAATCTGCCTTCAGAGTCCAGGCCCATAAACACTGCACGAGACTCCTGGTGGAACTACTGGTTCTTAAGTTCTGGATTTTGGAGACATTGCCCTACCATAGTGGGAGCTTAATAATTGTTTCAGTTTCTTACTGTTTACTTTGACTAAGTGAGAAATTAGGAAAAATTACACAGGGGATAGCATGTGTATAGTAAATTTTTCTTGTTAAGTAAACTTCACTATTTGTAGTTAGAACAATGGCATCACCTTCAGACGTGAGCAAGATGAAGGCAAGTTTTTTGAGGCTGATGTGATAGGCTTTGAGATCACTGACGTGGTAGGCTTTGAGATAGCTAATTTGGTTAAGAGGGTAGGCAGTGGAGCCAGGAATGGCTGTGGTCACATTTAGGCTCTACCACTTACCAGCTGTGTGACCTTGGGCAAATTATTTAACTGTTCTGTACCACTGGTTCTCATCTGGAAACTCAAATTAATGATGGCACCTACTTGATAGGCACCTTGGGAAGACTAAAGCAGTTTAGAATGGTGTCTACATAAAGTAGGTGCTCAACTAATATTATCTACAAAACAAATAAACAAAACAAAAAAAAATTTAAAAAAACTATACCAGGAGTCTTAAGGATGGAAAACTAGCTCTGATTGAGGAATAGGGAAAGGGATGAATTCATATGAGGTAAGGCAAATGCAGCAAGATGTGAATGGTAAAATCTAGGTGGTGAGTATATGGTGTTCACAGTACATTCTTTCAAAATAACATCTTAGAGATGGGAGGAAAAGAGACCTGAGAAAGGGACTTGCCACTTCACTTCTTGCCAAGGACAATGTAATGGAGGATGTGATGCTTGGAGTGGTGAGAGAAAAGCATGAGAGTCACAGTGACACTAATTCAGAGTTCTCATATCATGGAGTCACTGTTACGGACTGGACTGTTGTTCCCCCAAAATTCACAAGGTGAAGTCCAAACCCCCAAAGTGGATATAGTTGGAGATAGGGCCTTTAAGGAGGTAATTAATGTTAATGAGGTCATAAGAGAGGTTCCCTAATCCAGTCTGACTGGTGTCCTTATAAAAAGAGGCAATTTGGACACACAGAGAGACACAAGGTACTTGCACACACAGAAAAAGGCCACGTGAGGTCACAGGCAAGAAGCTGGCCGTCTGCAAGCCCAGGAGAGCGGCCTCAGGAGAAACCAACCCTGCCAACACCTTGATCTTGGACTTCCAGCCTCCAGAACTGTGAGAAAATAAATTTCTGATGTTTAAGCCACTCACTCTGTGGTATTTTGTTATGACATCCCTAGCAGGCTAAGACAGTCACTGAATGAACCAATCTTGGAATTATCTACCTATTGCCTTCAGTGATAGAATAAATATTCTTATTGCTTTAAAAACAATCCCAGCTCTGCCTGATAATTTGAATACGTTATTTAACTTATACAAGCCCTAGTTTCTTCATCTATAAAATGAATATAATAATAATTTCTACCTCCTAGAGTTAGTATGAAGAGTAAATGGGAAGGCATATGAGAAAATGTTTGGCACAGTGGTCAAGAATTAGAATTTGACCAGTTCTCTTAGAAGCAGCGAGTAAATGTATCTCTCCTTACGTTATGGTGTTGGCTTTTCCATTGGACTGGGCGAGGTCAGGTGAACAGGTGGGACTGCTTGTTGCTTTGTCCAATAAGGCCATGCCATGCTTCAGGAAGATGTCCAAGATGTCAGCAGTACACAACCAGGGGTTTGGTGCACCATATTGTTACCCTATCCTGGTGTTCAGACTCAGGGTCGACGTGTCTGCAGAGCAGCAACCTCACCCCTTGGGCCCACCTCCCTTGTGAAGTGCTGCACTAACCAGCTTCCCCAGCTTGCGGCTGACGGTGCTGCTCACCCCCTGGCCCAAGCTAGAAAGACAATCCCATGCAAGCACCCCAACCCACTGGGCAGCCACTTACCCACATCAGCTCCACTGAGTGCTTTTCCCAGGGGCCAGGGCCGCATGTCGATTCTCTTCCCATTAACAGCGAGCAACTGCACACAGCCTTGAAAGCCTCGGTTTGTCCCTGTTGCTCTGACCAGCCAGTAAGCGCTGGGAGCCCCACCAAGATAGAGGGGCGTCCGGAAGGTAATTTTACTGTATTGGCCCTTTAAGAAAAATGAACACTCTCTCTCAGTAAACAAAATAAAAAGCCACAAGAGATTTGGATGAGGGACATAGTTAAGATGTAGCTTACAGCATTACGTCAGAGTTTTCTCCATCTGTATTTATCTTTAAGACATTCGCCTCCTGGAAAATTAAACCCGTGGTTGCCATAGGGAACCCAGTGAGCTTCTCAGAGGGCTGTGCTTCCAGAAGGGATTATTTTGGAATGCTGAGATGGGAAGGGAAGGGAGGTCAGAGCCAAGCCCAACCCAATGGGCAGTGAACCACGCCACGAATCCAAAAAAAACTTTCTCTTTCCAGTCCTGACACCAGTTGACTGTGTACTTTGGCCAGGTCATAGGGCTAGTCTGTGCCTCCAAAGGTGATAATGCTAGTGTTGTGTGTACGTGGGCTAACGTTTACCTTTCACTAGCCTAGTGACCTTTATACTGTATCCTACGAGAAACTCTGTAGGGGAGACATTGCCAAACAGATTAGGCTGCAAAGTTTTTTGAAATTTGCTTGTGGATAGGACTTTTTCTTTTTTAAGTGTTATTACAGTGAGGGAAATTTCTACTCTTAGACCAAACCACAATCTGGATTGCAGGTTTTTTCTTTTCTTTTTTTTTGAGACAGAGCCTCACTCTGTTGCTCTGGCTAGAGTGCCGTGGTGTCAGCCTAGCTCACAGAAACCTCAGACTCCTGGGCTAAAGCAATCCTTCTGCCTCAGCCTCCCGAGTAGCTGAAACTACAGGCATGCACCACCATGCCTGGCTAATTTTTTGTATATATTTTTAGTTGGCCAATTAATTTCTTTCTATTTTTAATAGAGATGGGATCTCGCTCTTGCTTAGGCTGGTTTTGAACTCCTGACCTTGAGTGATCCGCCCATCTCGGCCTCCCAGAGTGCTAGGATTACAAGCGTGAGCCACCGCGCCAGGCCAATGCTAAGTGTTTTTAAGAAATTTAGGAGACACAGAAAAATAGGCAGAGAAAAATCATAAACATTTGGGTTCTTCCCTTTTGATCTTACATATAATAAAATTACATCATATAATAGAATATAATGTTATTTTATAATACATTTTATTTTGTATTGTGTCTTTATACATTTAAGTGAAACTAATACAAATTGTTAATAATTTTTATTTTTCTACCATTCTTAGAAACATGTTTTATTTCTATTTTAACAGCTCTAAGTGAAATTGATAAACATAAGACTGCACATATTTAACATATATAATTTGATGAGTTTGAACATAGGCACACACCTGTGAAACCATCACCACAAGGAAGCAATAAACATATCCGTCACTTCCAAAAGTTTCCTCCACCTCCCTTTTTTGAGTGGGTGTGGTGAAAACACTTAACTTAAGATCTGCTCTCTCAACAAATTTTTCAGTGTACAATACAATATTGTTAACTGTAGACACTATGGTGCACAGCAGATCTCTAGAACTTACTCATCTTGCATAAATGAAACTTTATATCCGTTGAGCAACTCCCCCTTCCCCAGCCCCTGGGAACCACCGTTCTACTCTTTACTGTCACGAATTTGACTATTTTAGATATCTTATGTAAGCGGAATGGTGCACTATTTATCCTTCTGTGCCTGGTTAATTTCCTTAGCATAATTTCACAATTCATTATATTGTAAGATGAGTCAATTTCACAAATATGCATTGGGTGTCTACAAGCATTGTGCCAGGAGCTGATGATGCCCGGGTACCAGATACGTGAGCCAACATAGTCACCACTGGCTGACAGCTTGAGTTACTTATTCCTCTCTTGTTATGTGTGAAATTTGTTACAGAGTTTCATTGTTGTGAATAAGGTTGTGGTAAACATTTTAGTACATCAAACTTAATCTGAATCTAGGATTATTGCCTCATGATATATTCCCAAAAGTAAAATTACTGAGTGGAAGGAAAAATAAGAATTTTAAAGAACTTTGATGTCTCTTGCCACACAAATGAGATGAAAAAGTTTACAAGTCCATTCCAAAAGGTTGACAACATCCAGGATACACAATCAATCATTTGACTTTGGCGCAAAATATATTCAATAAAAAAGGGTGGTAATGGCATATAGACATTTTTTCCTCCAATATTTGCTCTACAGATGAGACCCAAGTGAAGCTATCCTGTCATCAAAAGGGGAAGACATTTAATATTTATTTACTTGAAGTTTATTTACTATATGTCAATACATATACTATACAACTTTACATTTGCTATTTCATTTATCACATATATAAAAGCATCAACAAATCAATACTTGACTGATAAACTTTTGTACCTATAAAAAGTTTTAGTTTATATAGTACTTTCATTTGCATGATTTCATTTATGACTAATGAATTTTATCCATCTAAAAATATGTTTTCATTTGTCTGTTTTTCCCTCAAGTTCTCTCATTGAATAAACTTATAATGGATGATTTTTCAGAATAATATCAAAAAATAACTCCAAGATGTGATTTACATTTGAAAAAGGATGGAAGAAAAGAAAGTCAGTGAAAATGTTTTAAGGGAATTTTATAAAAGCATTTGAAGCTTTGAAAAGCGATTTTCCCTCCTTCTCAACAATTTCCAACAAAAGCTCAATTTGGTACTTCTTCCTGCTTGTATCCCTTTAATTTTATGGGAACTTAGCTTGCCTTCTTTTCTGATATACCAATGAAAGGGAAAAACAGACAATGGAACTTTACTGATCTGAAATGCTTCCTTCCCTTATTCCACTCCCACCTCCTCCCCATGACTGGATATCCAACCCAGAAACACCATTATTTCTGATGATGGAAATCCATTATTGTACCTAATACTGGCAGCTATTCTGTAGGGTGATGTGCAAAATAAAACAATTCTTTGATTTGAAAGATCCATTCACAGAACATAGATTTATAAGAACAAGAAAGAAACAAGAAAACTGCATCTTAAGGATAAATAACAGTCAACTTCTGACCAGGGCGGTAGCAGCCAAATGTAAATAAAGATCATTCAGTGGAATCATTGAAATGCTTCTCCAGGAGATACAAACAGTGTCAGTGGGTTGTTTAGGCTGTGAGGTTGTTGAACGGAGGATAGTAGAAATCTGTTAGTAGCCAGATGTTTGGTCCTATGGAGACAGAAGATATATAGTGATAATAGCAATAATTATAGCTTCCTACTTTCTATCAAATATATCACCTTGCTGGCTTTAAAGTGCATTCATAAGCAAAATTGCATTTAGGGCTCATGGAAATTCTGTATGGCAGGCAAGTCAGTTAGTATTAAGCTATCTTGCAGATGGCCAGACTCTGAGACGTTAATAGTTGCTCAAAACGACCCAGTTAACATAGAAGCCTCAATTAGGGCCAGGTATTGTAAATCCAAATTCACTTATTTTCTCTTCCTCACAAAAACATAAACAACACCACCCCCCAAAAAAAACTTTGTGAAGGAAGAAATTATTTATATATGCCTCCCTTATCCCTGAACTATTCACCATGATATTTGCGAATCAGGAAAAATATACCCGAAAATCTAGAGAGAGCATGGACAATTAGAGACAAAAAAAGTCCTTATTATTTTTAAAACATAGAAGTAAGTTGAGTTTGACAAAATAGACACCAGTGGTTTTGAAAAGCACCCTAAACACAATTCTAGAACATTAAGTTAATACAAAGATTGGGAGGTCCCTGAGAGAGCTGAGGTGACATAACTCATCTTTCATTACCTGGTGCTGGGGTTGGCTACGGCTCTTGACTCATGGCTGCCGGCTGTGAGATTAGATTTCTCACAATCATCATCAACTTTCTCCAGCTATTTATATAAATAAATACAGGATGCCTGCCCTGCAAACAGCTTTAGGAGAAGACTCTAGTACCCAGCCCTTCCATGTTAATTGCTACCTTCCATATAGGATTTTTGGAGCTGCCTCTGTATTAAACTAGCCCCATTTTCTCCTCTATTAAATTTACTAGACCAGAGAAAGTTAGTAGATAAGATGTGTCTGCACTTGAGCAAGCCATTTGTCAAATGTCTCTTCTTATATCGATGTGGAAAAGACCAGTGTAATTAGAAGAACCGGCGACCAGTTGAATAATTTTATCCAAATGAAATGTATATGAATCTACAGTGAAATTTCTAGTTGGTTGCCTTGGGAAGGGTAGGAAGTCAATTTATCTTTCTGTTTTCAGTTTTAATCACCCAATGATGATAATAATTTTAATCGATATTGCTTTTGGTTTTGGTTTGTTTGTTTTTTTGTCTGACTAGGAAACTCCCCTCCCCCCACCCTTTAGAGAAATGGTCTTCCCTTTGTCCTGTCCCATGTGATTCTGGGAGCACAATCACTTAATTTCTACCGTTATGGCCACCAGAACAGGTGTGTGATCCAGATCTGGTCAATTAGAAGAACCCATCGTGTTTGGATTCAGTAATTAGTGAGAACCTATACTGTATTTCAAAATCTGTTCTACATTATTTATAATCTTGCAAAGTTGAGCATTATTATTCTCCAGTTTGCAGTGAAAGAAATGGGGGCACAGTGTGTTTTTGCATTTACTCAAGGTCACCCATTTAAAATTTCTGAAAATGGATTCATATCCTGTGACATTTTGTTTTCCCAGCTCTTCACCCAGGGTCAACGTTTCCATTAGGCACAGGAAGCGCAGCGCCTAAGGCCCACAATACTTTTAGGGGCCCACAAAAATGTTTTGATTTTTATTTCGTTTTAAACAAGAAGGAAAAATAAATGTAATAATATCAAATGAATAATAATGAATTCAGCCTGTATCATATAGGTCTTTATACCAATGTGGCCATAATATATGTTAAAGTATTTTTTTGTGGGAAAAGGGGCCCACCATGGAAAAGTACGTAATCTATACAAAAAAGTACCTAGGCTATACAAAAGGCATACGTAGGCCTGCCTCCACACCAACCCTGCTTCCTTGCAGCATAAAAGGTAGAAGAGGAAGTATGTGTTCGGTGGAGAGTAGGTGGACATCAGAGAGGAGTATTGGAACACCGAAAAATGTATTGGAATAGATTTGTGAAGAATAAAATGGGTCCTGCGCTTTCCTGGCCCTTTTCCTTCATAAAAAAGTATTGAAAACTGTATTTTCAAGAAAATGCTGCCTGGCTAAGTCATGTTTTGTGCTTACTTTTCTTGCTTTTTCGCAATATCCTCATGAATGCCATGGCAGCTACATAGGCACACGGCTAGCATTTATGAATTCTTCTTTTTTTGAAACTGATCAGGATTGTCTGTTTTCCTTTTTTTTTTCCTGGAGACCGAGTAGATGAACTTTTCTCTTTTAAAAGCCCAAGCAGCCTTAATGTATCACCAATAGCAACAGCAACTGACATTTGTGTAATGCTTTGTAGTTTAAAAACCGCAGACTTGGATTCCAATAAACCTTTGCCCAAATCTAAGCCCCCACCCTTTCTCAATGATTCACAGCCTGGATGTTATCTGTCTTTATGCCAACGAAGTCTTAAAATACAGTTTCCAATAATTTTTTATGGAGGAAAGGGGTCAGGAAGGCAAAAGAAGTTACTTAAGCTTCTTAAGCCGCCTTATCCATGGCTGTTAATAAGACACAGGGTAACCATCCCAGAGTTAGAACACCCAGCAGGTATCCAATAAATGGTGGCTACTGCATTTATTTGTATGTACTCCCATTTTACAGATGAAAAATCAGATTCATATTGCAAATATGAATTGCTTAAGATCACAACCAGAGAGGAGAAGTTCAAATATGGGAGGGTCACTGAAATAATGGCAGAGGCTTCTGTGAAGATGAGAGCTTCAGGAGGTACATCAGAAGGTTTCAGATCTCTGTGAGAAGTGAAGGATTCATATAAGCAAAGGAGAAAAATTCTGCTACCTCCCAGTTCCATCCACCTGTGGCTATTTCTAGGTGGCCAGCAGGTCACCTATATTACCCATTATATATTTTTTCTGCCTCTGGTAACATCCTAGGGATTTCAGGCTTGAGTACTCGTCCCATCAGAAAATTTCCAAGGAGACCATGAGAAAGTGGCCATTTTTTTTAAATGAAAGTATCTCTCATTTACCATTTGTACTAAAAAATCAACAAGCTAAAAATTACAGCTATTTGGACTACAGACTGTAGATAGTTATGATGCAGTAATATAGTCATGTATCAATTAATGATGAGGACAGGTTCTGAGAAATGCATCTTTAGGTGATTTCATCATTATGCAAACATCACAGAGTGTATGTACACAAACCTATATGATAGAGCCTACCGCATATCTAAGCTATATGATATGGCCTATCGTTCCTTGGCTACAAACCTGTGTAGCATGGAACTCTACTGAATAAATACATAGACAATTGTTATACAGTGATAAGTATTTGTGCATCTAACATATGTAAACATAGAAAAGGAACAGTAAAAACACAGTATTATAATCCTATGGGACCACTGTTGTATATGTGCTCTGTTCTTGCCCAAAACGTCCTTATGTGGCACATGAGTGCAGTTACAACATTAATAAAAACAAAACAAAAGAAAACAAAACACTCAGCCTTCACATATTGATAGTGCTATATAGTTTGAACAATGGTTTTAAATGTAATATCATTCAATCTTTACAATAATACTGAGAAATAGGTAAGACAGGTACTAATTATCTTCAATTTACAGATGAGTGAATTGATTGCCTAGTATCACACAACCCTGAGCTGAGCCTCATATCCAAGACTTTTGTCTCTGTGTTCTTTGTGAAGATATGGAAAAGTCCAAAGATTTGTCTAGCCATTTCCTCAAATAATTCACAAATGGACATTCACAATTTTTAGACTTCATGTCTGGGGGAACACAAGCAGTGTGCTCCCAATTTACCTTGATTCCACCAATGTTGAATTGGAACTTTCTCTATACAAAACAAATTGTGTGATTCTATTGGAAGAAATAAGAACAGCAAAAGCATAAATCTTGTGCAAAAGAACTTTAGCATTTAGTGGAGGAGACAGCTACTCTGACAGCTAATCACAAGTAACACATACTGAAATAAGGGCCATAGCAAATGTGTATGTACACACTAGCGTGAAGAGGGGGAACAGAACTTACTGATTGGGAGACTGGTGAAAGATTACAAAAGAACAACATTGTTAGGGTTTGAGGATAAGAAAAGTGTTGATAGAGAAAGGAGAGAACAGACTAAAGGAAACGCCATGAGGAAATGTACGCAAGTATCTAATATGTTTGCAGATTGGCAAATATTTTGAATCCAATTTTGTACATCCATTAGCATAAGCACAGAAGGTTTTATCAGGTTCCCTGAAGTTTTAGCTCCTGAAAGCACTAGAAGTACCTTGCTTCTCAACCTGATGTTCCTCCCACAACTTTGAGTAGGTCCTGAGAGGCCTAACCTGTCTTTGTCCAGGGATTAGCCACTGAATTTCCAGGTACGTCCTGTATTGTTTCACAAAGGAAATGGTCTGCCCTTAGCAGGGTGGCAGTGGTGCATGTTTATTTGCAACCAGAATCCATCTCCCATTTTATGCCATCTGTTCATGTTAGTGAGGAAAAGGAACCTGTACCTTACCTCTGTTTGCTCCTGCCTATCCGTATTACCAAGATCCCACAGAGCAAATGGTCTTGTTATGTGGCAGCAATGGGCAACAAAAATACATTGTGTTTGGCATTCAGAGTACTTTACAGCTTAGAAACTCCAAGTAGTTTTTAAAATATTTATCATGTTTACCAATGTTTCATCACTGAGTTAACCTGTGGGTAAAGAACACAAGACTGAGGGTACTGAGAACTGGGTTCTGGCCAGTATCCTGCAAGGTGACCTTTTCCAAGACCCTCCTCTATGAACCTTAGATGCCGATTATTTAAAAAAAATAAAAAGAAAGAACCAAAGCTCTTGGGCTTTAACTGTCTGTGTGAATTGTTTAAAGGAAAGAATTACAGGGCATCAAATACAAAAATTTGGTTACTCTTCAGCTATCCTTGGCAGGCTCAAGATAAGTGAACAATCGTTTCAAAAGAAAAGTGGTTGTCCCTTTTTCTCCCAGTGACTCTTTGTGGGAAAATGTTTCAAAAAAAAAAAAAAAACAGAGACAAAGAAATCTATCTTTGATGTATTTTTTCCTATGAAATGAGCCCAAAAATTCATTTATGTATCTGATTTGTGTTTGGTGCCAGTTCTGTCTCCCTCCTTTCTCTCTGTCTCTCTCTCTCTCTCTCTCTCTCTCTCTCTCTCTCTCTCTCTCTCTCTCCCTCCCCTCCTCCTTTCTTTCTCATTCATCATGAGGCTATTGTAACATCGTGAACAACTCTAGATACTGATGCCAGACAACCATAGTGCCATAAGATTTCATGCAGTATCTGTTACTTCCTCCCCAATGGCCTTGCGTTAATTACTTTTTCTGAGACTTGATTTTCTCATCAGTTAAATGGGACTAACGTGCTTATTTATACGGTTGTAGGATGAAGCATTTAAAGTGCTGATGCAGTGCCTAGCAAAAAGAGTCCAGTAAAAACTACAATGAGAAAATCAGGTTAAATATCTTTCCTTTTCTATTTTTGGAAGCAATCAGTAGAGTGACTATAAGTGAAGTCAGATGGACCAGGCTTCAAAGCATAGCTGTGGCTACGTGTCTACACCTGAGTTCCCTCATCTGTAGAATGGAGATCACGCTTTCTAACGGTGCTTTTGCGAGTGTGAAATATGGTAATGACTATACAAAACTTTGTGTCTGGCTATATACATAGTAAAGATTTAATAAATTATTATCATTGCCATTCATTATTCATTCATTGACTCACAGTCTCTATCGTGAATAGTTCTGTCCTACAAAATATCTCCTGAGCCTACTAGGTGTTAGGTTCTGTGCCATGTGCTGGGCACACGGTGACAAGTATCTTCCATTCATTCACTTCACTAGTACGAGCTTATAGTCTGGAGACCAAAGCATAGATGTACATATATTTCCAATCCAATATCCTATACTATGTACAAGAAACTATGGAATTTCAGAGAAAAATATTGAATGTGGCTCAAGGAATATGTTCAGAGGTGGTTTCTTCAAAGAGATGAAGAGTGTGTTGCATCAATAAGGATTAGCAGCTATGGCTCAGTCACAGGAGGATAAGAAAATAGGTGTGTTCTAGGAGAGTAAAAATCACAGCACAGTGATTCTCAAGTTTTGTGTTCCAGATTAGAATTACCTGGGGAGATTTGACAGCTCTTGGTGACTGAGCTCCTTCCCACATCAATGAAAGCAGAAGTCCTGGGGGTAGGACCCAGACATCAGTGTTTTTTAGAGCTCCCCAGGTGATTTCAACGTGCAACTAAGTGGGAAAGCACTGGCGTCAAGTTTGGCTGCATAATTAGTGAGTGGAGAGAAAACTGAGCCATCCCGGAATAAACGGGGGCCTAAATAACATGGCCATGAGTTTGTACTTGACTTGTGCTTGGTGATTAGCCATTGAGGAGTTTAAGAGGCGAGAGCAGAGTGGTTATATCTGTGTTTTGGAAGAGTCTCTTCAGACATAACTCAGTACCGAGTTCCAGGGGAAGCAAACATGAAAAACAGTGTGAAGCACAATCTTAAGAAAGCATATAATCAATTGCTCATTCCTGGAAGAATGTTCTTTGGATATTCTTTAGTGACATGTGGAATTTATAAATACACTGATGCCTATGACTCTCATCAGACGCCCAGAGAAAGTTCATGGGATCTGGAACTTCGGCATTTGCACTTTTATGAGGCCTCCTAAAAGGATTGAGAACACTTGCCAAAGAGCCCGAGTGACCACCTCACAGCCCGAGCGACCACCTCACAAAGGATATTCAGTCACTGAGATAACAAAATGTATGGCCTATGTGTAGATCAGGCTAGGTTAGTAACAGGGTCAAGTTTCTTGGACATGAGGTCACTAGATTACCCAGCCTTCTCCTCATTTTGGGCTCTTCTCTCCTTTGGTCAGTTGTTCTCCTTGCCCTTCAAAGTACTAGCTGCCTACAATTCCACCTGTCTTTATTTCTATCAAAATCAGTGCTCCCATTAAAAAACTGAAAGGTGCCACTGACTCTTGCTTGAGATTGAAATCACTGTCTGAATCTGCAATGAACTGTAACTGTGGAATGGAAGGGCTTATGTGTTGGGAAGAGAGCTCAGCAAGTCCTGGGTGTGAGGGGAGCTCTCCTTTGACTGCTGGTGGGGGTGTGATCGCTTACTACATCGATGCATAAAAGCAGAGCCCTATCACAGCACCACCAGGCAGATCAAGGACAGATCAGCTCATTAAGCAGTAGCTGAGGCAGCTAAGGCCCACACTGACATGGGCACATCTGACCCGACAATTCTTAGGGAAAATCAGGGAGAGGGATGATCAGTCTCGACCCTAATGAAGAGACACAGACCAGGAGACAGGCAGCCACCCCAACCTCCTGCTTCCAGCTTCTTTGAGGAGCCAGACTTCCATAAGCAAGCGGCTGGTGCATTTGTATGACTCAACAGTGACACCCAGTGACACTCTCTGTCAATCCCAAGTGACTGTTCCCGGAGGATCTTCTGGGGAATACATTTCAGCCTCCATTACTTAGTACTGAAGCAGCAGCAGCAATCACATCAAATTCAGTCGTGAAAGAGACAAACATAATAATAGATCCCAGTTTGTATTAACATAATCATCTAACTGTTGAAGCATATTCTTCTCCCCTGTAGGGCCATGTCTGATGTCAAACATAATACCACCATGCGGTACCTGCTTGACTTTGAAATCACAAGGAAGTGATTATTTCCTTCACATCCTTGGTAAAAATTTCATGGGCTCTTATTGTCTGTCATTTTGAAATATGTGCGTGTGAGTACACACACGTGCGCACACAGTCACACAAAGAAACACACGTTTGGGTTCCCAGAGATTTAGACTTTGAAAATGTAAGTCATATTCCAGAGACAGGCTGTAACAGGCCCACAGTATTGTATAATATATTGAGATAGCCAAATCTGGACATGGAAAGAGAGATGAATGATTCGCAATCATACCAGAGGAAAGGGACTAGCACACCCCATGGGATTCCAAACCACAGCATATAAAAAACCAAGAGAATCTGAGGACATTTAGCCCAGAAAACAAAACTTCTTCATGGAGTGGGAAGAACAGGGATACTTTCTTTCAAATATTGGGTGGGCAGGTATAAAAAGATGGGATTTTATTGGTTTAATTTGGTCCCAAAGGGCAAAAACAGACCTAATGATTAGAAGTTTCAGGGAAATGCTCTCTGTTTGATATAAGGAAGCACTTTATAATGATTGGATCTACTGGGAAATAAAAGAGATTCAGAAAGCAAAGAATTTTACGTCATCGATAACATAGCCCAGGTGTGTCTGTTATGATAACTCCATTTTTTAAGAAAAGGGGAGAGCAGATACAAAAAATGATTCGAGCAACTTCAATGAGAAAACGGATAGGGATGTGGGTGGTCAAGGGTACAGGAAGATAATTGGGCATGGGATGTAGGAGGTTGATTAAAATAGTTCTCCAACTATCACCGTTTTTTTGGGAATTAAAATGTTTCCATCCTCATTGTCATCAGACCAGGCTTCTGTGGTTCTCAGTCTTCATAGTGGGTAAGAGATACTTGTTCTACCTACATTCACACATCAGCCACATGGAGAAAAGACACCCCCACCTCTCTTTTCCAGCTTCTCTTTCCCTCATTTGTTCCCCAGGGACAGCTCGGCTAGGATGGGGATCTGATCCTGGTGCAGCTAGTAATGACAGGGGAGGAAAGTATACACTGTACAAATATATCCTCCCGAGGAGTGATTAGGGCAGATAAGCTACGACCGTCAGTGTGCTGAATGATCTACTGACAAGAAGCTTAGCAGGGAAAAGAATGGATGCACTGAGAGGCTGTGCTGTGGTCTGATTGTTTATGTCCCTCCAAAATTCATGTTGAAACCTAATCCACATTGCGCTGGTATTAAGGGGTGAAGCCTTTGGAAGGTGATCAGGTCATGAGGGTTCTGCCTTCATGAATGGGATTAGTGTCCTTATAAAAAAGGCTTGAGGGAGTTTTTTATTCTTCTGCCATGTGAAGACACCACCTATGAGGAACAGGCCGACACCAAATCTGCTAGTCCCTTGATCTTGGACTTCCCAGCTTCCATAACTGTGAGCAATACATTCCTATTTTTTTATAAATTACCCAGTCTAAGCTATGTTTATAGAGGCCTAAATGGACTAATACAGGTAAGGAGACTAAGATAGACTATTTTACCTTCAAATATTAGATTCTATGATTCTCTGATTGATTCCAAATCATTTCAAATACATCTCCCAGTTTAACCATCCCTGCTGTTCTCTGCTGTGCCTTACCCTAATCGGCCAGTGAATTGTGGATGATAGGAAAGATTGTAAAGAGAAAAAGGGAGCAACAGAAGAAAAGATGCAACAGAAAAAAAACATGAAATATTTAAGGGTTAGCTTGGGGTACTTATTTGGTTTTAGGCTGGACATCAACGAGAAAAGTAGATGTAAAAAATTATGAGGCTTCAGGTTCTAAGCTGGGCTAGTATTTGGTATCAAATATACCTGAACTAGTAGATGAGGTCAAAGCAGCTGGGTGCTCTGGCAAGTAACTAAACAGAATATCAAGGTTCTACTCAGCGAAGCTGAAGTTCAAGGTTAGTCATCGGATCAAGTAGGAATGTCGACCTAGAACTGAAATGCACACCCAGTCCTAAGTTAGAGTGTCTTTTGAGATACTTTTCAAATACTTGGAATAGCCTGTACTTTATAGATAAATATGGATCTGCATCCCAGTCAGTGTAGGCCCTTATCAGTGATGTGAGTTGAGGTAAGTAACTTCCTTCTCCTGAGCCTCAGTTTCCCACTTTCCTCATTTGTAAAATGGGAGTATCTGTACCAAACTGACAGGATCCTATTGATTTGAGAGACGTTGCACTGAAAAGTGTACTTAAATACAATGTACTTAAATACAATGTGCTTAAATACAATGTGCTTAAATATGATGACCATCACATTGTAGATGTTCTTTAATAATAATTATCAATATTATGATGAACCTAGGTGGGAACTGAGGATATGGGCAGTGGAGCCTATTCCAAAAACAATCCTCTGTGTTTATGGAAATGCAGCATATTCACATTTTCTGACATAGTTCCAATATATTAATTTCCCTGGTAAAGCTGATTTGCAAATTAAAACTTCTTCATATCAGTGCTCGGACAGCATTGAGGAATGCAATGGCTTCTGACTTGGACATCTATTCTTCCTTTCATAATCTCTTGCTCCATCATTTTTTCCATGGTCTTTGCTATAGCAACCAGCTGTACTCAGGTGTAGCCTAACAGCACCTGGTCTCAGCTCTACTGCATCTCTCTTACTTTTTCTCCCAGGGCTCATCTGCCATATCACGTGGATCTGTTGCAGGAGCCTGATCCGGCATTCTGGTGTCTGCACAAACTGGAAAGTGAGAGGGTGCTAACATTTCCTGGAACAACCCGTTCCTAATGGGGCAGGAGCTAGTGGATAAGTACTCCCTTTTTCCATGTCAGATGCGCATGTCATACAATTGCTCGGAACATCACCAGCAGGATGAAGCTCCAGTTTTTCACAGTCACAATCAGCCCACAACCCTTGAATTGGCTGCTTTCCCTCTTTCCCCACTTACGTTTTCCTAACCATCCATGCCTGTGGCTTTCATCCCTTCCCTGTTTAATTTTTTAGACCATCCACTACTGTACTGTAGGATCAACTGAACCAAAATAGAGTACCTCCGTAAAAGCCCCTATCTCTACAGGCTGAAAAGAGTAGCAAGAATTGCACAATGTCAGCACAAGAGAGCAGCAGGGGAAGACATCAGGGCTAAGTTAGTCGATTCCTGCATTTTACGGATGGGTATTCAGAAACGGAGAGAATTAGTGACTTCTCCAAAAGTCACACACCTAGGCAGCTCATGCAATGACGGGGAGCTAAAAATGAGAAGGGAGCACAGCTGGGTGATGGGAGGAAGGGCCTGAAGAGGAAAGACAGACAAAGTTGCCTGGGTGATGGGAAGAAGAAAGAGCAAGCCATTAAAACATCTTAGCACCGTGGGGATGACAAGTATTGAATCCACCCTGTCAGCAGAGCAGAGCGCAGTACCCACCCTGATAAATGCCAGGTTCCCTTGCTGACACTTGATAAAGGTTCCATCTAGCAGCAGAGCAGCGGCAGCCGAGAATGGGGTGACGGTGCTGTTCGCTGTTTTAACCTCCACTGCTCTCCAGTGCATGATATGGAGTAGGTGCTAAATGAATGTTTGTGAAATAATGGGAAAATTAGCGAGGCAAAGCTCCTTAAGTGTCTGCATCACGAACGCTCACATACTTGGCTTTTCTGTGTGCATTTGGGTATCTAACAATAGAAGAGTTCACATCTTTTTTCTTTCTTTCTACATTTTAGTGATTTTGTGCCTGTATATTAAGAAATAGTTTTAGGTGTTCATGTCACAGTGAGTGTAGTGACCCTTGAGTTCCTGTATGTGTGTGTGTGTGTACATATACATACAAGATATTATATATAGGATATACACACACAGTAATGCGTTGCTTAATGTCACAGATACTTTCTGAGAAATGCATCGTTAGGAAATTTTGTCACTGTGCAAACATCTTAGAGAGTACTTAAACAAACCTGAGCGGTTTAGCCTATACACACCTGGGCTCTGTGGTGTGGTCTACTACTCTTAGGCTATAAACTTGTACTCCACATTACTGTAGTGAATACTATTGGCAACCTTAACAAAATAGTCATTATTTTTGTATTAAACACAGAAGGGGTACAGTAAAAACATGCTATAAAAGATAAAACATGGTACATTTTTATAAGGTGCTTATCATGAATGGAGCTTTCAGGACTGGAAGTTGCTCCGGGTGAGTCAGTGAATGAGTGTGAATGATGTGAAGGCCTACGACGTTATTATACACTACTATAGACTTTATAAACACCGTGCATTTAGGCTACCTTAAAATATTTTTCTTTCTTTAGTAATAAATTAACTTTAGCCTACGGTAATTTTATAGACTTAGTTTTTTAACTTTTTGACGCTTCCGTGGTAACACTTACCTTAAAACACACATGGTGGAGCTGTACAAAAAATTTTTCTTTATATTCTTCTTCTATAAGCGTTTTTTTTCTATTTTAAAATTTATCCATTATTTATTTTTACTTTTAAACTTTTTTGTTAAAAACTGAGACACAAACACACACATTCGTGTAGGCCTACGCAGTGTCAGGATCATCAGTATCACTGACTTCACCTCCACATTTGTCTTCACTGGAAGGTCGTCAGGGGCAAAAACATGCATGGAGCTGTCATCTCCTATGACAACAATGCCTTCTTCTGGCATACTTGCCTGAGGCTGTTATAGTTAACTTCCTCCCTCTTTTTTTTAAGTCGAAAAGAATATAATCTAAAATAAAATGGAAAGTATAGTGTAGTAACTACATAAACAAGTAACATTTATTATCATTATCAAGAGTTATGCAGGTTTGTTGACACTGGCATCACCACAGACATGTGAGCAATGTATTGCACTATGTCATTACAACAGCTAGGTTGTCACTAAGTGATAGGAATTCTTCAGCCCCATTATCATCTATAGGACCACTATCATATAATCATGTACGTGGTTAATCGTTGACTGAAATATCAGTATGTGGCACGTGACTCTCTCTCTGTATATGGAATGTATATTAAAAAATACGTTTAAGTATTTGTGTCACAGTGAGCTCCTGTAAGTATGTATGTGCGTATGTGTGTATATAGGCCTACAAGATATTACATATACATAATGGAATGGAGTATATATACATATATATATATATTCCATTTGTGGCTACTCAAATCTTTGACAATATCATCATATCACACGCCTGTGCATTAGTAATCTCTAACCTTTCTTACATCAAGGATTTAGAGATTTGGACCTCTTTATATGCTCATTTGTGTAAACTTGTTATCTTTATCCTAGTCTCCCATACTTTTTGTGTTACATCAATATTATTATCACAAATGGAAAATTCTCAAAATAACTTCTTTTATTCATTTAAACAAAAACAGAAACAAACAGAAATAACCTAGTAAGTACCATGTGCTAGGCACTGTGATGTTTATTAGAGCTACACAGGTGAAGACAGTGCTTGGGTTTAGAAAAGATTATTATAATAGAAATTAGTCTTCATATTTGACCCCTGGCTCAAGGGAGTGAATACCTTGCTTTAGTAGGGTAAGCATTAACCTGCACTGATTTTCATCCTGGAATTGAGCTGGCCAGGCGCTCCATAGTGACAAAATGTTATGCATTGTCTCATGGAGAGAAAAGGTCTTCTAGTGCTAAACTTAAAATTTGTCTGCTTAAAATTGTACATATTTCTCTTTTGTAGCCTATATTGCATAGAGTATGTTGAAAGAGCATCCATGATCTTTTATGGCTCTTACAACATTTTGAATTACTTAGCCAGTGTTTTATCTTTATAGTGAAACCACAAGAATATGGGGAGAATGTCTGTCTCTTTCATGACTATACCCTTACTATTTGGCATAAGATCTAAGTTTGTTTTGGGCTCTGTGCAATACTCTGTTGCTTTCCTGATCAGATGAATAAATACATTACAAATTGTGGACATATTTCCAAATGGTAGGTAAATATACATGGTTTATCATCATTAATAAAGGAATTGTGTATTATATTGACCAATACTTTTCTAACTGAGAATTTCTGGATATGATGTTGAGGTTATCACAATGTATAAACGAGATATGTTCTTTTCAACTTGCCAGCTCTATTTTTATCCGTGGATAGATAAATTAGGGTCTGGATAATATTTTATTGAAGAAATAAAGGGGATAAGTTTCCAAGATGATATTGATAAAAACTAAGTCCAATAACCTCATGGTATATGGAAAAATGAGGCTGGATGGAGTCTTTACTCAAGGACTCCAAACCCACTTCATACCATGGAAGTTTAGGTCTTAAACCAAAATTCCCTGATTGTTTAGTTATTTTGATAATATCTTGCTATTCCTACTGGTAAATTCCTATTTTTCTTGGTTACTAGATAATTAGTGCAGAAACCCTACTATAGTAATTATATTAGCCTAAGATTTTTGGTATATTCATATACTCTTCTTTCCTTTTGACTATTTTTTCCTATTTCTATTTTAATAATTTGTTCCACATGAGATTTTTGTTGTAAGCAACATTAAATTGCTGTCTGGATGCAGTCTGAGATACAGATAATAATTTGGATATAAATAAATTCTACTCACTTAACCTTTTGATATAAAAACTTCCATTATTTTCCTTTATTTATATACTTTTAATAGTTCTATCTTCCATTTTTCCAACCTCTTAGTCTTTATTTTTTGAAAACTATTAGAAATCCCCAGGTTACCACTGCCAAGTGTCAACCTAAGAACTAACAGCAGTATTCCAGAATACCGAAAACAGAGAAAAGAATCAAATTGAGCAGAAACTCATGGTGGGGCCACAACCTTTCCTATGTCACCCAGGAGAACTGAAGAATAAAGCCATTGGGAGTGCTTGGCCATGCCAAAGATCTGTGGAATGATTGTGAACCCACAGACAAAAATAACAGCAACTATCTGTGGAGTGCTCAGAATGTGCCAAGTGATAAAAGAAACACTGTATACTGCATCTACTGGAACCATCACAGGTGATAGGTAACAGCGTGGCTCTTGTTTTGCAAGTGAGAAAAATGAGGTTCAGAAAGGCCACGTGGCTAACAAGTGTCAGCGTTGTAACTGGAATCCAGGACTTTCTAATTCTAAAAACCTTGCTCAGAGGAGACAGGTTCTGCAGAGGCTGGTTCATTAGTAGCTCAGAATCCAGAAGTATGGGTGATAGGTTTGTCAAACTCCTTAAAAGAGAGCAATACAGGAAGGAAGTTTAGATGAAGCTGCTGTGCACGTTCCCAGCAGCCTCATTCTAGAGTCTTCATGACCAATCTGTGAAGGGAGTGCTAAGCTTCCCATTGGACAGATAAGGAAGATGCAGCTTGGCGCTGCCCACAGTCACCTGGCACAAAGAATTATGGTCAGAATTTGAAGCAAGATTGGATTGGAGTTCAACACTACACTTTTTGTTTTGTCTCAACCATAGTTGGCATATTTGCAAACTACAAGCTTAATTATCATTGTCCTAGAAACTGGTTGTCCTTGCCTCATTCTACCTGCATCAATAGACTCACTCTTTCAAATGTTATTTACTAAGCAGTAAACCAAACATTGGGTTACATACTTTCATGGATACAGCAGAGATGAAGACAAAGTGATTTCTACTCTAAAGTCTATGGGGCCCAAATAAAGGAGATAAAGTGTAAAAACACAGATAATAGTAAAAATCTTGCTGAAAAGGTTGATGGTGGTGATAATAGTGTTTACTATGAGCCAAACCCTCCTCTAAGATTCAACATGGATTACCTTATTAAATCTTTATTGTAGATAGTTGTTGATGCCACCATGCTGTATCTCTTTGTTTCAATTAAATTTATGTATAGCTGCAGTGGACAATTTTCAGGGTGCTAAATGCTTCCTCCCTCAGGCACCTGTGTTTCTCTGCCTTCCTGACAGACTTTATTCAGAGCGACAAGAGTTTTCTTAGTCTACAGCCATCGGTGGGCATCATGGAAATATTAATGGGACAACTTTGAGGTGCATTCCACAAAGATACCCAGAAGATTCCAGTGACCCATGGGTGTAATCTATTCATTAACAAATATTATATTTCTCTCTTTCTATCTCACTTCCTTACCCCTCATTCCAGTATGTTCAGGCGTTGAAAGAACTACCTGTCCTTAAGTCCCTGTCTCAGTATTCACTTTGGGAGACAGAAGCAGGTCTAGAAAGTACATCTCAGGGTGGTAGTCTGGAATTGGAACATCTGTTAGTCAGATAAAAACTAGGGGCTGTTGGCTGCTAGGGGCTTTTTGGGGTGGCAATAACCCACGTCATGAAGGACCATCACAACTACTAAGATTTCCACATGTGGTGAGTTTAAATAAGATACAACTGGACTGGCTTATGTAACAGTTCTAGAACTTAAACTATATGGGAACAATAATTATAAGGTGGTGGAATTGGAGGAGTTTTGGTAAATGTTCTAGGGGTAAAAAATAAATAAATAAATAAATAAAGGCTTAGTTTAATCACTACCAACTCAAGGAGTCCAGTGAAAGTCAGAAAACCTCCCTGACAGTATTTCGAATTCAGAAGAGGCAGGTTCATTATCAACAGAGAAGTTGGGCTGATGCTTTTCTCAAAAGTCAAAAAGCTCCTGAAAGAAAGTAATAAGGAGGGAAACCAACATGAACTTGCTTATCTCCAGCAGCCAGAGGGCAGATCGTGATGAAAATCAGGACTAATATTAGACATACAGCTACTCTGAGAAACTACAAAGGAGACCAACTATTTAGTCTCAGTGGGTCTCTGGCTCTCTTATGCTAATTAAGTGCCCTGAGAAGGAGCAGAACTCAAAGGCTTGCAAAGTGGATAGCGGGGTAAATGCCTCTGGGAAAGTGAAATCCCTAGATTACTCTAAACCCTCCAGATTGGAAAACAGCCTCTTTCCCCTTGCTAAGGAAGAGTAGATTCCCAATGCCTAGAAACTGTTGCAGAGGTAACACCTAAAGCAGATCCCTGCCAGGATGATGCTTGTCTTCAAATTTTTTGACCATATCTTCTCATTGTCTTTATACCAGTAACTAGAGTCATATATTAGGAGAGCCCAGACAAGAAGATAGAATTAGATTATTGAGCAAAAACAAAACAAAACAAAAAATAGGACCTGGTTAATATCAGCTGATAAGATGTGGGGAAAATACGGGAGTGAATCTTGAATGTGGGATATAAAGCTGGGTGAGGGAGAGTTTGAGTTTATTGATATGGGATATTTTTCCACGACTCAGAAATTAATACCCTGGAGGAGACACTTAGAGCCAGTCCTGCCACAGCGCAAGGCTGAATCACTGAAGCTTGAACACGATGATAGCATATGGAAAATAAGGTCGGTGGGTCAGAACTGTGTAGGCAAAAAGTATTTAGAACGGAGTCCAAAAAACCCATCTCAGTGGACGCATTAGCTGTAATATATTAGGTGAGAACAGAAAAACCACGAAGTGAGTGTGTTCTCAAGTAGAGCCCAGGGCATTTCTTTCAAGAAATAAATAAGGAAAATCTCTTGAGGGGTAAGATGGTAACATTACTAAAATGTTCATTTTGTTTTTTGTTATTCTGCTCCATAATCAATCCATTAGCCCATATCTGGTTTTAATCACAGCTCTGGTGAACATTTCCTGGCATTCTGACAGTTTTCCATCTTGAGTGACTGTATCTCACTGCTCCTCTGTCTGAAAATGGGATCTGGCCATAAAAAAGGGTCTAAATTTGAACCAAATGATAGATGGGACTTAATGGATAAATACTCCAGCTTTCTCACCTTTTTTTTTTCTTTTTTTTTATTGAAGTATACTTTACATATCATGTGTTTACTCCATTTTAAGTGTACAATTAAATGATTTTCAGTGAATTTATCGAGGTGTATAGTTAATCACATAAATCAGTTTTAGAGAAATTCCTTTCCCCTATTGAGACCCCTAATTCCGCTCCCCAACTACTTTTCAAGCATGTCCCACCCCTCCACAGTGCCCACCACGTCGCTCAGATGTGGGCTTACCCCCCACCCTCCAATTCCTTAGTGATCGCTCCCCCATTTGAACACCATAGTGTTAATCAGTCAATACCAGTTTGATGGCGAGTACAAGTGGGGTCCATTCTTCAGGTCTTGTGTCACCTCACTTCGAATGATGGGTTCAAGCTTAATCCAGGATAATATAAGAAGTGCTAACTCACTGTCATTTCTTAAAATTGAGTAATATTCCATTGTGAACAAATACCAGATTTTAACAATCCACTCATGAATTGACAGGCACTTGGGTTGTTTCCACGACCTAGCAATAGTGAATTGTGCTGCCATAAACATTCGGGTGCAGATGTCTTTATCCTAGAATGTCTTGTGCTCTTCTGGGTAGATGCCTAATAATGCTATTGCTGGATCAAATGGTAATTCTATTTTTAGCTCTTTGAGGAATCTCCAAATTCTTTTCCACAAAGGTTGCACCAATTTGCAGTCCCACCAGCAGTGTAAGAGTATCCCTATCTCTCCACATCC
>CAUYRT010100438.1:0-14681 GCA_963574885.1 Lepilemur ruficaudatus | reverse complement strand
TACTAATTTACATTCCCATCAACAGTATATGAAGTTTCCCCTTTCTTCGCATCCTTGCCAGCATCTGTTATTCCCTGAAAGCTTAGCCTTTAAATACAAATTTATACATACTACAATATGCTATAGTTTAAAATGGCAAAGAACCAACACAAATAACAAATTTTTTAGTTGTCTGAATTTTAATTTCTATAATATCTTCAACCATCTCTTGATCAGACCCTTAATTTTTTTCCAGATGAGTATGAATATATAAAAAGTTATTTGGGGACAGATTTGGCCACTTTTTTCCTTAAGAATTTGACCCGTAGTACTTTTAGATTACCTTTTGAGTCTCTAAGACTCTTCAATCAATATTTCTGCAAGCACACTCTTATTTCTCCAGACCAATTAAAATAAGAATTTCATTGGGATTGGAGCATCTATCTCCTGGAAGCTTCAAGGATACACCTAAGATGTTGATACAGCACCTCTTGTATTTTTCTGGATAGAGCTGGAACCCATTGTACTAAATGAAGTATCCCAAGAATGGAAAAAGAAGCACCACATGTACTCACCAGCAAATTGGTTTCACTGATCAACACCTAAGTGGACATATAGGAGTAACATTTATCGGGTGTGGGGCAGATGGGAGTGGGGAAGAGGGGATTGGTATATACATACATAATGAGAGTGATGCGCACCATCTGGGGGATGGTCACGCTTGAAGCTCTGACTCGTGGGGGGGAGGGGCAAGTGCAACATACGTAACCTAAACATTTGTACCCCCATAATGTGCAGAAATAAAAAAAAATGCTAAAGGGAAGTTATTCAAGCAGAAAGAAATGGACACTAATTAATAACAGTAAAAGATATAAAAATTTAAAACTCCCTGATAAAAGTAAGCACACATTCAAATTCAGAATGCTCTAATATTCAATGATGATATGCAATTCATTTATATCATTAGTATAAAGGTCAAAATATAAAAATATTAAAATAGCTACAATGATTTGTTAAAGAATATACAATAAAAAGAGATGTAAATTGTGGAAACTAAAGATAAAATAGGGGAATGGGATGAAGTAAAAGTGTAGCATTTTTCTATGGAATCAAAGTTAAATTATCAGCTTACAAAAGCTTTGTATAAATGAAAATTGAAACACAACATACTAAAATCTATTAAATACATCGGAAGCAGTGTTAAGAGGGGAGTTTATAGCAATAAACAGTTACATGAAAAAGTAGAAAGATTTTAAATAAACAATGTAATTATGTATGTCAAGGAACTAGAAAAGCAAAATTAGTAGAAAGGAAAGAAATAATAAGATCAGATCAAAGCTAAAAGAGACTAAATAAATACAAAGAATTGAGAAAATGAAAATTATTTTTTTGAAATGATAAAATCCAAAAACCACTAGCTAGACTAACCAAGAACAAAAGATACAAGACCCAAATAAAAAAAAACAGAAACAAAAAAAGAGACATAACAACTGAGAGTATAGAAATAAAAGATCATCATAGCTTTGTAGTATAGTTTGAAGTCTGGTAATGTGATGCCTCCTGATTTGTTCCTTTTGCTTAAGGTTGCTTTGGCTATTCAGGCTCTTTTTTCGTTCCAAAGAAAGTGTAGACTTATTTTTTCTAGATCTGTGAAGTATCATGTTGGTATTTTGATGGGGATTGCATTGAATTTTAAATCACTTTGAGTAGTATGGACCTTATAATATTGATTCTACCAATCCATGACCATGATATGTATTTCCGCTTGTTTGTATCATCTGCAGTTTCTTTCCTCAGTGTTTTGTAGTTCTCTTTGTAGAGATCTTTCACCTCCTTGGTTAAGTATATTCCTATGTATTATATTTTCTTTGAAGCTATTGTGAGTGGTGTTGAGTCTTTGATTCTCAGCTTGACTGTTATTGGTATACAGGAATGCTACTGATTTGTGTACATTGATTTTGTAACCTGAGACTTTGCAGAATCTGTTTATCAATTCCAGGAGTTTCTTGGTGGTATCTTTGGGGCTTTCTAGGTATAAGATCATGTCATCTGCAAAAAGCAATAGTTTGACTTCCTCTTTCCCCATTTGGATACCCTTAATTTCTTTCCCTTGCCTGATTGCTCTGGCTGGGACTTCCAGCACTATGTTGAATAGAAGTGGTGCCAGTGGGCATCCTTGTCTTGTTCCAGTTCTTAGTGGGAATGCTTTCAACTTTTCCACATTCAGTATATTGGCTGTGGGTTTGTTATATATGGATTTTGTTATTTTGAGAAATGTTCCTTTAATGCCTAGTTTTTTGAGAGTTTTTATCATGAACAGGAACTGAATTTTGTTAAATGCTTTTCTGCAGCAATTGATATGATCATATGATTTTTTTGCTTCTGTTTATGTGTGAATCACATTTATTGATTTATGTATGTTGATCCATCCTTGCATCCCTGGGATTAAGCCCACTTGGTCACAGTATTGGGACAAAAATAGAGATATAGACCAAAGGAAAAGAAGAGAAATCCAAGATATAAAACCATTCACTTACAGCCATCTGATCTTTGACAAAACAGACAACAATATGCACTGGGGAAAAGAATCCTTATTCAATAAATGGTGTTGGGAAAACTGGATAGCCACATGCAGAAGAATGAAACAAGATGCATATCTCTCACCACTTACAAAAATTAATTCAAGATGGATAAGGACTTGAATGTAAAGCATGAAACCATAAGAATTGTAGAAGAAAATGTTGGAAAAAGTCTTCTAGATATTGGCCTAGGCAAAGAATTTTTGAAGAAGACCCCAATGGAAAACACAGTGACAACAAAAATAAATAAATGGGAATTGATCAAATTAAAAAGCTTTTGCAAAGCCAAAGAAATAATTAACAGAGCAAAGAGACAACCTACAGAATGGGAGGAAAATATTTGCAAGCTATACATCTGACAAAGGACTAATAACCAGAATCTACAAAGAACTCAAGGAAATTAGCAAGAAAAAATCAAACTGTCCATTAAAAAGTGGGCAAAAGACAAAAAAAAAAAGTGGGCAAAAGACATGAAGAGAGGCTTTTCAAAAGAAGACAGACAAATAGCCAATAAACATATAAAAATGCTCAATGTCACTAATCATCAGGGAAAGGCAAAGCCACAAGGAGATTTCATCTTACCCAAGACAGAATGGCCTTTATTAAAAAGTCCAAAAACAATAGATGATGGCGTGGATGCAGAGAGAAAGAAATATTTCTACACCGTTGGTAGAAATTAGTACGATTTGATCGTACTCCAAATTAGTACAATCTCTGTGGAAAACAGCATAGCGATTCCTCAAATAAATAAAAGTAGAACTACCATTCGATCCAGCAATCCCACTACTCGGTATTTACACAAGGGGAAAGAAGTCATTTTATCAAAAAGACACCTATATTCGAATGTTTATTGCAGCACAATTCACAATTGCTAAGATATGGAATCAACCCAAATGCCTAATTCATGAGTGGATTAACAAAGTGTGGTATATGTATACCATGGAATAGTACTCAGCCATGAAGAAGGGTGACTTAATGCCATTTGCAACAATCTGGATGTAACTGGAGACCATTTTCCTAAGAGAAATATCTAAAGAATGGAAAAACAAATTCCATACGTATTCACTATTAAATTGGAACTAACTGATGAGCACACATGTGCACAGAGGGTAGTAAAACTCAGTGGAAATCAACTAGGGGGGAGGGGAAGGAGAGGAGAGGAAAAACCTACTTGGTCATTTGGCAGACATTTGCTCAAATGCACAAAGTGAGCTTGTCACTTGAAGAAAAAAACGACTGTCAGTATTTGATACTAGTCATAAAATATGAACTTTCAAACAAAACTAAAGTTTTTAAACACGTTATATCTGCCACTAGAGCTTCAAAGTTTTTCACTATTTAAAGAGTTGTTTTAAAGAGATTCATATGAACAACCCTAAATTGTGTTTTACTCATCATTAGTTTTTTAAAAAGTTTTACTGAATTATGATTTTATACAACATAAATTTCACTTAAGTGTACAATTCAATGAATTTTTCTATATTTGTGACGCTCTGTAATCATTACCACAATAATACAGTTTTAGAACATTTTAATTACTACTGATACATCCCTCATGCCCATTTGCAGTGACTTCCCATTTCTACCCCACCCCTAGGCAACCTCTAATCTATATTATTTTTTTAAATCTCTATAGATTTGCTTTTCTGGAAATTTCATAAAAATGAAAGTATATGATATGTGATATTTGTGTCTAGCTTTTTTCATTTAGTATAAAGTTTTTTTAATTCATTCATGTTGTAGCACACATCAGTATTTTATTCCTGTTTATTGGTGAATAGTATGTCATTGTATGGATATAACATCTTTTGTTTAACCATTCAGCAGCCAATGGAAATATGGGTTATTTCCAGTTTTTTAACACTTTTTCAATGTTATAAATAATGCTGCTACAGACATTCATGTACAAGTCTCTGTGTGGACACATGATTTTGTCTCAGATATAAACTTAAGAATAAAATTATCTTTTTTGCTGGGGAAACTGAGGGACCATGAGGACAAAAGCCTTGCTCCTGATGACCTTGTTTATTATCAGTTTAGACAGGACTGGATCCTAGCTCTCTCGCTTCCAACATTCTCTCCCCAGAGCTAGAATCACACTACCACTTTTGACATATGCCATGGAACACCTTCCCATGGATCCTTAGGTAAATGCCTATGTTATTTGCACAGATTGTAGTCATAGAACTCACCCCTGAGTCTACTTTGTAATGATGACCTGAAGACTGAGATCCAGAATGACATTTAAATGATTTCCTTTCATTCTTACATCTACAGTTTAAGGAGGAGAAAAAGACAGCCAAGGAGGAGAGATGGCAAAGACATGAAGCAAAATGAGAGGGGCGAGGAAAAGCCATAGCATGATAGGGCACCAGAAAATATAAATCTCAGACCATAGTTGTTTTGGCCTATTGAGGAAAATAAAAGTTGTTATGAATAGTGGGATTAAAGGATGCCTATGCTACATGCTCTGAAGTGAGGCTGGAGAATTTGGTCAGGGCTAGATCCTGAAATGTCTTATAAGCCATGATAGAAAGTTAGGATTGCAATTGGGAGGGAACGGAGAGCCACTAAGAGGTTTTAAGGAATAATGTGGCAAAAAAAATATTTGGGATAGCATTTTTAGTGCAAAAAAAAAGTAGAATTAAAGCAAAACAAAATATCATAAGGGACAAAGAAAATAGGGCAAGAATATATTAAAAAAATATGATAATACAGCCTCAAGATAGATAAAGCAATGAGATATCAACTTACCCCAGTCAGAATGGCTTTTATTAAAAAGTACAAAAACAATAGATGCTGGTGTGGATGCAGAGAGAAAGGAAAACCTATACACTATAGGTGGGACTGCAAATTAGTACAAACTCTATGGAAAACAGTGTAGAGATTCCTCAAAGAACTAAAAGTAGACCTACCATTTGATCCAGCAATCTCACTACTGGGTATCTACCCAAAGGAATAGAAGTCATTTTATCAAAAAGACACCTGAACTTGAATGTTTATTGCAGCAGAATTCACAATTGCAAATATGTGTAATCAACTGAAGTGCCCATCAAGTCATGAGTGGATTAACAAAATGTGGCATATGTATACCATGGAGTACTACTCAGTCATAAAAAGGAATGAAACAATGTCTTTTGTGGCAATCTGGATGGAACTGGAGACTATTATCCTAAGTGAAGTATCTAAAGAATGGAAAAACAAACACCATATGTATTTGCTATTAAATTGGAACTAACCAGTGAGCACACATGTGCACAGAGGGAAATAAAACTCTGTGGAAATCAAACATGCGGGATGGAGTAGGAGGGGAAGGGCAAAAACATACCTAACAGTACAATGAACACTATTTTGGTGATGGGCATACTTAATGCTATGAACCAAGCATTACAAAAGTGATTCATGTAATCAAAAACATTTGTACCCCCTAATATTTTGAAATAAAAACAGAGTGAATCATTAATTAAATGTAATGCTGCTATAGTAAAAAAAAAAAAATACAAATGGGGGAATTGACTCTTTCTTGGATGATGGAACTGTTTTATATCTTGTTAGAGTTGTGGATTATGCATTTCCCAAAAGTCATCAAATTGTGCTCTTAAGATTTTTCATTTGTCCATTCCACAGTATTTAAATTTTATCAAAATAATTGTTAATATATAGTGAACTCTAATTGGTAGATTTGTTTCTCACAGTAGTATGTGATAGCTTTTCTGAAGCTACTTCCTGTGTGTTCTAAGTTGAAAAAATGGGTAAATAAATTGAGGAACATATGAGCCAGGTTTCTTAATTTTGGAGAACACAGCTACAAATATGGAAGTGGATAAGTCTTGAATGTACCCTGCAGTATTGGATTCAAGGTTAAGGTACTAATGTGACCACATAGTTTTTAAAAAATGCCCTTGGGTAGTTTATTTCCATATGGATCTGGAATGGCCTGTGACTTGCTTGAACCAATAGAATGGTCCAGGATGGTAGAAGTGACATTCTGGAACTTCTCAGCCCAGATCTTTAAAAAGGCCTGGAAGCTTTCCCTTTAGTTCTTGTGGGAGTCCTGAGCTGACATGTAAGAATTCTGACTATCCTGCTGAGGAGACCAGGTAGAGAGGCTACAGGGAGAGGAGAGGCCCTGAGACAACATGGCTATCCCAGCATCTCAATTGAGCCCCCAGATAACTCTAGCCCCAGCTGCTATCTGACTTTAATGGAATGAGTGATTTCAAGTGAGACCAGCAGAAGAACTGTTCAGGTGAGCCCAGTAAACCCACAGAACCATGAAAGATACCATTTGTTGTTTGACGCTAATAATTTTTGAGTGGTTTGGTATGCAATAATATATTACTAAAAATTATAAGGCTAATGTAAGATAAAATGTAAACAATTGGTGGATCTCAGGGAAGGGCATACGGGAGCTCCTTGAACTATTCCTGCAACTCTTCTGCATGTTTGAAATTATATAAAAAATAAAGTAAATTAAAAGCTTTATAATATTGACTTGAGATAATTACAAACTTTTTTCTAAAACATATTTAGATGTACTGGATTTAAAAAGCAGAAAAATACCCTCTACAATTATTCAAAAGAATCTATCTTTCATAAAATGCTGAAACTTTGATAAATAATTATTTTAAAATACAATATTGATTCAATATTACCCATAGAAAAATTGGTTTTAAAATCCCTAAAATGTGGAGCGAAAACTTCTTGAATGCCAAAAAGACAGCAAGGAAAGAACAGGCTACTCAACTAGATTTAAAAAAAAAAAAACACTCGTGATAGATTAATTTTAGGCAAATAAGGGGAATTGTTCACTAGGTGAATTGGTTTTAGAAAATCAGGTTTCAGACAAATTGGTTTTCATTTAATTAGATTTAGGTTAACTGAAAAGAAGATTTAATTAAATTAATATAGAAGCCCTTGCACATCAGAGACCTCTCCAGCATTCTATCTGCCTGATTACAAGGGTCTTTAAGAATATCACTTACTCTCATAATTGGAACCTTGCATCGCTAGCTCCTGTACATTCTCCAGGTAATAGCAAAAAGCTAGGCAATTGGACAGGCTTTCCTTTAAATGGTTGTTGGCTGAAAGAAGTAGGACATTGCTTGTTGGGTAGGGGTCATGCTTGTGATTAAAGGGTCTGGAGTTTTCTGCTTTTGCTTCTCTGTCAGAGCAGTGGCAGCTGCCAAGGGGGCATTTGGTTCTATATTCTTCTTCTTGAACATTAAGTTTTTAAAATGCAGAAAGCAATATTGAACCATTATAGCATCATACTCTATAGGCAGAAGGGCTCAAAGGAAGGCCAGAGAAATTGATGACAGTCTCCAAAATTCTGCCCATTTTTATTTCTGTTCTTCAGGCAGGAAAAGAGCCCAGCTGGACAGTAAACCTGGGCAAGGAACGGTGAGGGCCAGGCAACTCTTTCCAGCAGATACAGATTAAGACTGGATTACTAAAGGCAAGAAAGGGTAGTACAAAACCAAAGCCAAATCCACTAAGTATGACATTTAAGTGGTCAGTCAAGAAGCTGGGGTCACAAAATCCCATAGAATAATCTGAAAGTAAGTCCAAATGGGTAACCAGTCAAAAAACCAAGACATTTAATGCTAGTTGGCAGAGCTCAACTGTAGAGTGGGCTGGTAGTGAACCATAAGGTAGTAGTTTGCAGGTGGGGGGATTTGTATGTCTCAAATGGTTAAAGGTAGCAGCAGAAATAGACTGAGAGATACCCCTTCCTTGTATTGCCACTCTCCACGTTGGAAAGGCAGACTTTTAGTTGGGAGGCTATTGAATTATCACACAGGAAATGAAGGCCTGAACTGCATCAGTGTGGGATAGAAAATAGAAGACTGATTCAAAAATATTTAATCATTCCTTCAAATTTTTATTGAGTTCCTACTAGATGCCAGGCAAGGTTCTAGGCAACAGGGTGAATTTAGATGGTAAAATTGCAGACCAACTGAATATGAGGGCAAAGGGAGGAGAAAGAGTCAAAGATGAAGTGGCTTATAATCCAGACTTCTTGGCTGAGCATTCAAGGCCCTCTCAATTCTAAACTGAGTCTGCCATTCTAGCCTTTGATTCCACTAGTTCCCAAAGTATATCTTTCATTTGAGTCAGACGAGTCTGAGTCTTATTACTGCTTCCCAAACCCTGCATACTAACACTTGCCTCTTTATCTTTTATTATGCTGCTCTTAACACTTGAAATGCCCTTTGTTTCTTTGCTCCACCTATCCAAAACTATTTAGTCATTAGGACACACCTCAAGTTTCTCTTCTTTTATGAAGCCTTTCCTGAGAACTGTATTACCAGAGGCAGGATGGTTTAGCAGTTAAGAAAATATGCTCTGTAGTTAAATAGATCTTTATTTGAATCCTTACTCCACTATTTACTAGCTGTATTATGTCTTCTGAGCCTTTGGATTACTCACATTTAAGAAGGGGATTATATTTCCCTTGTAGAATTTTTATAATGATTTAAATGTGATAACATCCTGGGCTTCAGTTTTCCCATCTATAAAGTTGGGCCAGATTTTAGGAGCTGTTCTAGGTCTTATTTTCAATGATTCATTGACTGCATCCCATTTTTAAGAACTTTCACAACCCTCTTTTGTACCTTTTCTCTCCATTTCACTCCAGATTCCTGGAATCCTTGAGTTGTCTTCCTTCACTTGCTCTAACCCTGTTCTGAGGAAAAGCCTTAGTTTTAGGCCCTAACCCATCCATGTGAATGGAGTAAGTGCTGGGTTTCTCATTCTGATCTGTATACCTCATTGTGAAAGCAAAGGGCATGGGGTGTTCAGGCCTCAGCCAACCTAAGGAGTAGGATTAGAAGATACTACTCATGGTTCCTGAAAGCATACCAGTTGGTAGACCATCTATTTTCTGTCCTTATAAGGGTTATCCTAGTGAGATTAGAAAGAACATAGAATTCCAAAGGCATTCTGAGGACACAGAACAGTCACAGGCTATGGCCAGAAATTGCAGGCTATCAAAATTAATTGAGCCCATTTTTATCCAACTTTCCTGTTATCTCAGGGAAACTCATAATCCAGGAAGTTAATAAAGATCCTTATCTCCCTCACTGTGCCAACTCCCACCTGCCACCAGGTGAAGGGACAGCAGATAACAAATGTCTATTTATTCCCAGCTGGATGGGGGAGTACCTGGAAACACAGCCATGGAAAGTGGTGAAATCCTTCCCTGCAGGTGTAAATTGGAGCTACTAAGATAAAGAGGGTCTGGCTGGCTGTGGACACGAGCCAGGGGACCCAAAGGAGGTACTTTCCTCCCAGCTGGGACCTCAAGAACTAGCCAAGTAGTATGGACACTGGAAATGACAGAGGAGAGACACACTAAAAAAGGTTTACTTCAGAAAGCTTCTTGCTGAGATATACCCAGTCCAGAGTCAAGGAGGAGTCAATACAGAGGTCAGTCAGTTCCTTGAAGCATATCATGCCAGAAGTCAGGGGAGAGAGGAGCCCTTAGTGAAGCCAGGATCTGGCAGTAGTCACATAGGAGGAAGGTCAGACTGAGACAGACTGAGAAATATAGAGCACCACGATGGAAAATCAAAGACTAAAAGGGAAGCCAAAACCCAAAGCCAGGTAATGGTTCACCAAGCAGGGAAAGGGGAGGTGTCAACAATTTGGTCTGAACTCAATCATCTCTGAGACTCCTATGCTTTTTAAAGTGACCAGTGTCTGGGGCCAATCCTGAGAGCAGCCTGACAATTAAGGAGAAGAAAGCAGGGGCATAAGCAGTGAGTGCCAAAGATACTAGCTGGGAGAAAGGAAACAAGGAGAATGGCCAGTAATGGGTTAGGAAACCAGACATACTCACAGAGAAGCAGTACAGAATGAGTTGTCAAGTTAGAAATTAAATAATATGCTACATAATAACAGACACACTCCTCCATACCCTACCACCTGGGCCTTAAATGTCTCTTAGAAATAAAATGGAAAGGGAATAGAGTAGTAACTGATGGCATTCCATTTCCTTTACCACCAGCGATTTTCCAAAGTGCCAAAGACAGGAATCCAAATGTAACAAGAGAATAAGGCTACCTTTTCAAACTTTCTCTTTTGCTTTTCACTTTTAACATTCTGAAATTAGGGCCAGGTGCTGTGGGGGACAGCTACCTAGTAGTCATATCTTCCAGGCAGCTATTATACTGTGGGGGCGGTTTGGCTGAGTCTATCAGAGATATTCCAGAAGTGGGGTTAACTGAGGAGGAGGTAGGTCTGAAGTTAGCATGCTGCTCTCTAGCCTCATGTTCCTACCATACCAAACTATTTGTAGTTTCCCAAATGCAGTATGCTTTTTTACTCTTCCATACCTTTGCATATTGTGCCCTATTCCTGGAATGTTCTTTCCCCCTGCTTGGCTGAAGAGGCCAAATATTACCACTTCTATGAAGCTTTCCATGCTTCCATGACCTGCTCCCAATCACCAAACTCTTAGGACTTACGTGGAATCATTTATTTATATGTCTGTTTTCCCCAACCCTTGGTTATAAGCTCTAAATCTGTTTTGAGAACCTGATAGAAACTATATGTTTACCACAGAAATATGCATATATACTCACATACCCACTATTTTTCAGGTCTGTGGAACCCTCACTCCCTGAATTCCATCGATTAAGGCTTATTGAGAATCCATTTTACACTGTGACTTCCACGAGGCTGGGAACCGTGAGGCTGGGAACCATGTCTTGTTCATCTTTGTATACCTAGTACACAGCGTAGAGCTTGACCAAATAAATCAATGAAAGAATAAATGAACTGATAAATGTTGGATACTGTTGGGGAACACAAAAGAAGTATAAGTCATGGTTGCTGTCATCAAGAGCCTTACAGTTTGATTGGAAGACCATTTGTACATTTATAATATTCCAATTAATAATAAAATATAATGAGTGATGAGGTAGTATAGATACATGGTGGGGACTCATATAAGCCCTGCTGTTGTCCCTTTGCCTTTTCCCCACTATCTCTGGAATTCCGGAATTCTGGAATTAATTCTGGCTAACTCCAATTTGTCGACTGCTCCTCACTCTCGCTATCCCTAGTTCTCTAATTCCCGTTTAAATTTGAAATTAAATTGGCTCAGGTAAATTGCCTCAGACCCCCTTGTTGGATATCCCACTTGTACATCTGGTTCTGGTTTTAGTGGAGCACACTCTATCAGGACATGATTTTTGTGTGTGTGTGTGTGATTTTCCCTCCTAGCACATACTCTGAAACTGCAGCTAACCTACATCCTAAACCCAAACTTCTCACTGCACCTACTTCATCATATAGTCTCATAAGTCTAATTGTCCAGGACCCATAATTTTCCATTCTTGGCTCCAGTACAATCTCTGTCAGGGAAGAGAGTCACGCATACTTTTATGATTAAGTGCATGGACTTTGAAATCATACCTGCCTTTTTTTAATTTCAGAATATTATGGGGGTACAAATATTTTGGTTACATGTAATGCCTTTGCCTCGCCAAACCAGGGCTAGGGGCCTGCCCTTCCCCCATACAGTGCACTCCATCTTCATTAGTTGTGAGTTAACCCACCCCACCCCACCACCTGACTGGCACCCAATGAATATTACTACCATGTGAGCACATTAGTGTTGATTAGTAGTACAAATTTGATGGCGAATACATGTAGTGCTTGTTTTTCCATTCTTGTGATACCTCACTTCAAAGGACGGGCTCAAGCTCTATCCAAGATAATATAAGAGGTGCTAGATCACCATTGTTTTTTGTAGTTGAGTAGTACTCCATGGTATACACATACCACATTTTATTAATCCACTCATATTGATGGGCACTTAGGTTGTTTCCACATATCTTTGCAATTGTGAATTGTGCTGCTATAAACATTTGAGTGCAGATGTCTTTATTATAGAATGTCTTTTTTTTTTTTCCTTTGGGTAGATGCCCAGTAATGGGATTGCTGGATCAAATGGTAGTTCTATTTTTAGCTCATTGAGATATCTCCAAATTACTTTCCACAGGGGTTGTCCTAACTTGCAGGCCCACCAGCAGTGTAAGAGTGTTCCTATCTTTCCACATCCATGCCAGCATTTGTTGTTTTGGGACTTTTTGATAAAGACCAATCTCACTGAAGTTAGGTGACATCTCATTGTGGTTTTGATTCGCATTTCCCTAATATTAGAGATGTTGAGCATTTTTTTATATGTTTGGCTATTATTCTGTCTTATTTTGAAAAGTTTCTGTTTGTGTCCTTTGCACATTTATTGATGGGGTTCTTTGATTTTTTCTTGTTGATTTTCTTAAGTTCTGTATCGATTCTTGATATCTAAAAAAAATAATTCTACACTTCATATGGAACCAGAAAAGACCTTGTGTAGCCAAAGCAATCTTAAACAAAAAGAAAAAAATTGGAAGCCATCAGTCTATCAGACTTCAAGCTTTATTATAAGGCTATAGCATGGTATTAGCACAAGAACACAGATATAGACCTTTGAAACAAGTCTGAGAACCCAGATATAAAACCATCCTCATATTGTCATCTAATCTTTGACAAAGCAGACAAAAATATACACTGGGAAAAAGAATCTCTGTTTAATAAATGGTGCTGGGAAAACTGGATAAGCACATGCAGAAGATTGAAACTGGATCCCCACCTCTTACCTCTCACAAAAATCAACTCAAAGTGGAAAACAGACTTAAACCTAAAGTATGAAACCTTAAGAATTCTAGAAGAAAATGTTGGGAAACTCTTATAGACATTGGCTTAGGCAAAGAATTTATGAAGAAGACCCCCAAAGCAATCACTGCAGCAACAAAAATAAATAAATGGGACCTGATGAAATTAAAAAGTTTCTACACGGCCAAGTAAACTATCATTAGAATGAATAGACAACCTACAGAATGGGAGAAAATATTTGCTTTCTACACAACCAATAAAGGGCTCATATCTCCCTTGGAATCATGGCTGTGCTACATAGTAGCTTTGTGAGCTTAGGGAAGTAACTAACCTCCCTAACCTTCAGTTTCTCATGAAAATGGGGGTAATAATAGGAATTGCTTCAGAAGGTTAAGTAGATTACATGAGCTAATATGAGTAAAGATAACTTTAAATATACTAATGAAAATATAAAATATAAACTCATTGCAAATTTAGGATGCTGAAAAATTTGGAGTTTTATTTCTGATGGCTATGACTGAGAGATTCTATTAATATATGGAGTCTCAGAAACTAGGCAATCATTTGACAGAGGATTTCAGGAAAACCTTGACAAATCTTGGAAGGCTTTCTTATAGCAAAGAGGATTTGAAGAGGATTGCCAATGAGAATGAGGGATCTGGGTGGAGAGAGGGCAGCATAAAAGTTTTCAGTAAAAGACAAAGGGAGAGCTTTCTTAAATGGATAGTGGAATTCCCTGCCCTGAAAGCCTGGCCATATTCTGCTGCAATCTTCTATGACTGAGTGACAACCAGTATTGCCTGAAAATAAAGGAATGGCTTCTCATACTTGAGTGTACAACAGAATCACATGGAAGGATTCTTTTTAATTTTTTTTAAATTTCAGCATATCAGTGTACAAATGTTTAGGTTACGTATATTGCCCTTCCCCCCTCCCCCCGTCAGAGCTTCAAGTGTGTCCATCCCCAGACGGTGTGCACCGCACCCATTAGGTATGTATATACCCATCCTCTCTACCCCCTCCCATCTGCCTGACACCCGATGAATGTTATTCCTCTATGTGCAATTAGGTGTTGATCACTTAAAACCAATCTGATGGTGAGTACATGTGGTGCTTCTTTTTCCATTCTTGGGATACTTCACTTAGTAGAATAGGTTCCAGCTCTATCCAGGATAACACAAGAGGTGCTACATCACCATTGTTTTTTTGTGGCTGAATAGAACTTCATGGTATACATATACCACATTTTATTAATCCACTCGTGTATTGATGGGCATGTGGGTTTTTTTTTACAGAATGTCTTTTGTTCTTTAGGGTAGATGCCCAGTAATGGGATTGCTGGATCAAATGGTAGTTCTACTTGTATCTCTTTAAGGTATCTCCATATTACTTTCCACAGAGGTTGTACTAGTTTGCAGTCCCACCAGCAGTGTATGAGTGTTTCTATCTCTCCCC
>CAUYRT010100436.1:0-28535 GCA_963574885.1 Lepilemur ruficaudatus | reverse complement strand
AGCAACCTCCAACTCCTGGGCTCAAGTGATCCTCCTTCCTTGGCCTCAGCCTCCCGAGTAGCTGGGACTACAGGCATGCGCCACCATGCCCGGCTAATTTTTTCTATATATTTTTAGTTGTCCAATTAATTTCTTTCTATTTATAGTAGAGACGGGGGTCTCGCTCTTGCCCAGGCTGGTCTTGAACTCCTGAGCTTAAATGATCCTCCCGCCTCGGCTTCCCAGAGTGCTAGGATTACAGGCGTGAGCCACCGCGCCCGGCCCAGGGGGGCCATTTTCTTTCTTGATGAAATACATCCTTTAGAATTTCCTTTAATGAAGACATTCTAGTGGCAAACTCTTTCTGTCTGTATGAAACTGTTCTTTTGCCTGTGTTGTTGAGCGTAAGTTTCATGTGGCACGCAGAGTTCTAGGCTGATGGTTGGGTGTCTTCCTGGATGCTGAGGGGTCATTCCCGGTCTCCGGGCTCCTGCCGCTCCTGAAATCCGCCTGGTCCCAGTGTTGCTCCTCTGACACCGTCTGTCCTTGTTCTCCGGCTTCTAAGATCACTTAGATCCTTTCCTAATTTTAGGAAAGGAAGTGTCCTTTCCTTGTAATTAGGAAGTGTCCTTTCCTAATTTTAATCACAGTGGGGCTCGCAGGGCTTAAGTCTGGAGAATTCTCAGCCTTTGCCGCTTCAAGCCATTGCCTCTGTCCCACATTTTCTCTTCCCCTCTGAATCCCAACGACGCCACAGAACCCAGCCAAGTCCTTTTTTAGGAATGTCACTTCGCAGAACCACCTACGCCGAAAATGATGGCCCAGAACGACGGGAAATAGAGGGCAGCCGAGAGTTCCTTCCCCGGAGGCCGCAGGCAGAGCGCGCAGCCTACGGTGGGAACGCGTGTCAATATTGAGGTGAAACAGCAGGGCCTGTTCGCATCCAGCTGTCCCGGTAAGAACGAAATGCGTGTGTGCGCCATGATGTAGGAAACACACACTGCGTAATTTCGGTGATTCCACCTACGCACTAAATGCTCTCATATTTGCACTTAAGACAGGTATCGGGTATATCAGGTATACACTATCATATATTAGGATGAATGGTAAAATTCATGCTAATAATCTAATTTTTTTTTTTTGCTAGAATAATATAAAATAGCAAATAAAAAATACATGCTATCTGGAGAGAGGCCGCAGGAGAAAGGACAGTTTTATACTTTTAGTACCTTAAACGGCACTTTTCCCATTTTTTCTAGCATGGCCTGCTTTTTCATTTTCAAGGTACTGGGCGGTGCTCTTCCTTCCTGTCACCTGGAACAAAGCAGTCAACCCCTCGCTCCGCTGCTCGCAGCTCTTCCAGACCTTCCCCCAGCAGCAGAGCCAGCCAGCGCCCCTCTGTGGGGAGTCCCCTGCAGGGGCCCTGGGTTGGGGGTACCGAGGCGCCGGGGTTCCTGCCGCCCCACGTCTCACACCTTTATCACAGCTGCCGCCCCTGCTTCTGGAAACGCTCCTCCTGCCCCCCAGCGTTGGCCTCCTCCATCAAACCCCCTCTTCCGCCTCTATTCCCTTTCCTCGCTGACCTCACCCACCCCCCCATAGCTGGATACCCCGTCAGCAGAGACCCGGACCCCTGACATCCCGCGCGGGGCTGCACGACTCCCCTGCCCTCCCCACGTGTGCCAGGCGCCGCTTCCCTTCTGACCCACCTGGAACAGACCCTGCCTGCCCCAGGCCTGCCCCTGGCTGCCGTCCTCCCTCCTTGGTCCAGGGCCAGCTTGCTAGCTTAGGCCCAAATCCTAGCAGTCGACCTTCTGCCCATCGGCAAGTCCTGTGGGGCCGCCTCTGAACACACTGCGCCTCCAGGGCGCCCTCGGGGCGCATGGCTGGCTCTGCCCCTGCTCAGCTCCAGGGGCAGGCTCAGTCCACCTGCTGCCCGGCAAGAGCCCTGGAGGCTGTGGACCAGACCCCACAGGGCACAGCTCTCCTGCCCCGAAGCACCCACCGCCTGCGCCCGCCCCGCAAAGCCCGCTCCTCAGCCCCACGACAGTCGCACGGTTGCAGGGAGCTCGGCCTGGCCTGTGCGGTCCATTTTGGTTTCTGTTCGGTTTCACCTCCGCAGCAATCTCCACCTTATTTAAAACACTTCACTCTCCACTTCACTCTCTACCTCCTTCCTCTCTTCGTATTTTTCTTCCTGGCACTTACTACTTGACATTTTTAACAAAATGTTTTCTTTATTGCCTCCCCCCGATGAGGTCAGGGCGCCCTTGCAGCAGGCAGGAACCGGCAACCTGCAGGCAGAGCGCATCTGGAGTTGAGTGAGGGCAACCGAGGCTGGCGGGGCTCGCACCCTGCCTCTGCGCAGAAGGGCTGGTAAGTAGCAGCTCAGATCCTTGTTAGACCTTACTGGAAACGAAGTTTTGCAAAGTACAGAAACTCTAAGTGCCAGGCCCGGAGAGCGGTTTAGATGGACCTGTACCCACAGTTAAGTTTAAGTTATATTTCAATATTCATTTGCCTAACAAAGTATTTTCACACTTACTAGCAATTACTACTTTTTTCTTCCTTAATTTAAAAGAAATTAAAAGCATTTCTTAAATGAGAACAATCCCTTTATAAGCAATAGTGGTAAAAGACTATTAGTAGATTTTATTCAATCTAAACTAAATTTATTTATTTATTTTTTGAGACAGAATCTTGCTCTGTCACCCAGGCTAGAGTGCAGTGACATCATTATAGCTCACAGCAACCTCAAACTCCTAGGCTCAGGCGATCCTTCTGCCTTGGCTTCCATGGGTGCTAGGATTACAGGTGTGAGCCACTGTACCCAGCCTAAACTAAATAATTTTAACTTTTAATTTATCACTTACAAGTTTTGCACGGTGAATGGCAGAAAGGATGACAATTTCTAAAGTGTCTGTGTGTTAAAATGGTTTGGGAATTGCCGAGCTACTGTTTCAAGGGCACTGTGCTAGCCTCAGGATCAAAGACGACAAACACTTGTCCCTTTAACAAGGATCTATCTCCCAGTTAAGCAGGAAAAACACCACTGACAATCTAACGTGCTGCCTGCCGTAGCAGAGGACTCATAAGAGACAAAGGGAGCAATAAGGAAGGGGTGGAATTTGACAGGCTTCTCAAGAAGTTGCACTTGAAGGGGCTCTGGGCAGAGGTGGCAGCGGGGTTGGGAGACCTGGGGAAGGAAGGAGTGCACAGGCAAGGGCGCTGGTGCGCGTGTCCTCCTGAGGACCGCTGCAGCGTCGGTGTGTGTACCCTCTGAGACACTTCACCATGAACTTCCGACGGCCTCCCAGCTGTCTGTAGGTACCAACCTTTCTTTTCACTATTTTCCTACATGAATCTTACGATCTGGCCAAACTTGTTTATTCAGCTTATGTTTTTCTGTTCCCTTGACTTCACTCGTATGAATGACTACTGGAAATTTTACATATGCGCCCCAGTGTACTTGGTGGAAGTGATTTCTCTCTTCTCTGAGCTCTCATAGTGCACTTCTGGCCCCTTCATTTGACAAGTGTCACCGCTGGCAAGTGTTATCTTTTTCCTGTGTGCATTTCTTATCTCCTGAGTGAGTACCTTGGATTCAGGGAAGCACTGATTCATCTTTGTAAGGCCCTTAGCATCAATAAAAAGTTTTGACTTCAGGATTGCAATGGATTAGAAATGAGGACAAATACGTGTTCCAAATGCACCTATTCTGAAGGAGTGCAAAAGAAATCTATTCGAGGGGATCAAAAAAAAAAAAAAAAAAAGAAAAAAGAAAAAGGACAATGCCTGTCTAGAATGATTTTGAAGTTACTTCTGGTGTCAAAATTCCATAAAACATCAACATTTAGCTTATCATAGTACTGACATTAGCTTATTATTAAATATACTGAAAATTGTTCAGTATACCCTTTGGGCAAATTTCTAAAAGTGAAATGATATGACTTCTTACTCTTATTTTTATTCTAAGTTAGCAAGGTGATATTTTTAAAAGTCAAATCAACATTTATTTGTTGACTAGCCATTGTAGTCAATTCAAAGTAATATCCGCAGAGTAGCTACTATCAAGTATTCTTGAAACATCAAATTTGTTCAGTGTTCTTTCTTCCCTTATTTACTCCCTTACTTTTCACGTGGGTTGATGACCTTAGTAACTGAAATAGCAAGAACTGGCAGAAAAAAAATTGACAACTGAGTTCTAGCTTTTAAACTAATGAATGGTTAGTTAATATTATGAATTCTACAGAAACAGACAAAATATATAAGATGTTTTAATTTTAGGAAAAAGTCTTAAAATATTTTTTCCTTTTCAGCCTCATATTTCCAATAGATAATTTGATAAATTAAGTAACTAAGAGTTCGAGTTATTGATATGTAAGGCAATTACTGGTCATTTACTAGTAACATACTGGCTAAACATTAAAAAAATATATACCAACAAAAGTACCCAGGTGAACTTTGTCTACCCAGGAGGCTTTTGTAAGTGATCCATCTTGATGTCAGCAAATTGCTTACTAATGTGTTGACTTATGGCCGCCCTCAAAAGCAAAATGAAAAGCCTGGAATTTACAGCATATCAATGAATCAGTTGATAAGCTTTTACTGGTTTAATATCCTTCCAGTCTTGCTGCTTGGAGCCACTTGAAGTTAGCAACAGAATGTTTGCCATCTCTATGTGATAAAGGAAGTCAAAGGACTGAACAAACTTTAAGACCATTATGCTGTTTGGTGAGATGTAAATGAAAAAAGTCAGAGAAATCTCCTGCTGGAGGGTGTGGGAGCGGACAGCCCCTAAAGTCAACCCCAGCATCTGACAAATCACTAACCCCACTTTTTAAACAATGGTTAGGACTTTTAGCTGGGGTGGAGATAATATAATGCATTTGAAAAGTTTTAATTGCAGCAATAAAAGACCATACCTCAATTATATGACATATGCTAGCAGCATTTCTAGATAAGGATCAAAGGCATTCAAGGACCAATCACTGCATTCTGGGCAACACTCTGGGCTTTGGGTACACACTGGTGGCAGGTATTAGCATAACAGCTTCAGTGACCTTTCCAGGCCTCTTTGATCCGAGTTTGTCAAAACTTGAATGAATAAGTGTACCAGGACTACTGTATTATCCCCGGACAACTGAAATACCGTCTCTGACAAAGGCATTTCTTACCGAATTTTAATTCTCTGACACTTACTTAAGGGTACAAAACTTAACATTTGACCTTTTCAGTTCTTACCACAAGACTGCAATACAGTTAAAAGCACACACACTGTGGCACTACATCACTGCTGTGACTCAGTTTGGTTAGGAATGTGTCAGTGGTATTTTAAAGCAAGGCAAATTTGTGAAAAATTCCCAGTGTATGTAAGCACTCCTGTTTGTAGAAAGGTGGTCCCTGTATTTTATTAATTAACACCCAATAGATGCATGAAAACTAAAGAAACAACTTCATTAACTCTTCCTGTAACAGAGGAGTGAAAATAAAAGACCACAATTCCTTTACAAGTAAAATAGCGTGATTTACAAAAACAGAATGGCCTCAGCTAATCTAGAGTATTAAAAACATATCCATCCTGGTGAGATCTTAAAACATAAATGAAACAAACACTTCCTAATACATCATGTCTAAAAACACCAAATTGACTACGATCCCTCTTTGCCTTTCTTTCCAAGGATTAGACTTCTTTTTTTCCTGAGGTAACTTATCTTTGACCTAAACCAGTGGTTCCCAAGTGTGGCAAAGAAGTTTTCACTTATCTGCCAGCAAAGGAAAAGAAAGTAAAGTCAGCCGAGTGAAATTTTGAAAAGCTAAATGTCTGCAGTGTAAAAGGGATATCCTTTAGTGTGTGGTCAGGTACTTTCTACTTTTCTGGTGTTAAAATAGCCTTTTTTTTTTTTTTTAATGAAATGGTTCTCATGGTATATGGTAGTGGTGTTTTTTCAAACTCTTACTCAGTAAAATAAAAAGTTTTAAAAGTTGGCAATGACTTTGTTGGAGCCCCAGATTTCTCTTACAGTTCTGCAGACTCTAAAAGTCTGAAAACCACTGGAATACAGAATTCGAAACGGGTAGTTGGGGAGAGAATGGAGAGTCAGTTACAACTTCCTGATTCTACTGATTAATGGAGGTAGTGGATCCAGTATTTATCTGTCTTTAACTTAAGAGCATGTCACATGACTTATTTCTCCTAGTAATTTGCAATTTCATTTTTTTAGATTAAAAATAAAATGAATTTGCATTAATTTAACATTCACCAATAGTCTAGATGGAGATGCAGCTTAGAAATGTAGCTGGAGGTTTTATATGTTACTCCCAGAATTTAAAACTATTGTTGTTCCATAGATAATTATGAGTTTACCACAGTGAATAGTTAATTATTACACATTTTGCTTTTGCAAAATCTCCAATTTCTAAGATTCAAACATTAGAGCTTGATAATAGTTCACTGATCTACAGTTCCATGCACATTAAGTGTGGGGTGGGTGATGGGGTATGTGTGAACATACACGTAGGTGGCTTCCCATACTATGCAGAAAAACCCGGCATTTCTGGAATGTTGCTGACTATATTACAAAGCTAGTCTTTCACTCAAAGGAGGCTTGATAAAGTCATTGTTCATTTTGGCTTTGGAATTTATTTATTTTTAATGGATGTATTACTAGGAAACCTATAGATATTGATTCATCTGAAGCTGGTCTTTATTTTAATACAGGTTTTTAGCTCTGAAGAACTTTCAGAAGTATAAAGTAAGGATGAGAAAATGTAAATAGATAAAAAAAGAGGAAAAAATAAGGATGAATATAATAAGAAACTGAAGCCTGAGTTGAGAACCCAAGACCAACAGTTACATTTTTATTTTAAATATCTTAATCTGTGATTTCTAGATTTCTAGAGGCATACACAGCCTCATTTTACTTATGGCTTTATCTTAAAAAATATTTTCATAGGTATTTAAAGGAAAACAATTTAAACTTTTTTTACTGAAACACACAAGTTTGTTTCTTGATTAAAATAATATTAATAAATTCTGTTTCTGTCATTAGAAAAATGATATTTAGTTATTTTTATAAAGCAATGTGTACTGTTAAACTAGATGACACTCAGAGTCGTGTGTAAAGGCACTGCGGCGGGACGGCTACCTTTCTTTACTAGCACAAGGTGTGTGGCTGTACGTCTCACGTTTGTTATTAAGCTATTCTAGTTTTGAACTGTAAAACCTTTATTCTACTTACATGATCACATCTTTTAAAAGGCACAAGAAAATGACTGCAACCCCTAAATGCTAATATATGTATTATATATATATGCAAATATTCCATGTTTACCAAAAATTCAAGTAAAGATGATCATTTTGCTTTGTTAACAGGAAAAATTACCACCTAGTGCATTCTTGCAGTGTGTTTCTACAGACCAGCCTTTAGAAATTAGTAAAAGCCACTACAGCATCACTCGCCACACAGCGTCCGACAGAACTGAAGCTGGGCTCGCACACTGCTCAACAGCTTCCAGCTGCACACGCTGCGTCGGGGGCAGGCTCGCTAACCGTCTCTCCCTAAGTGCAGGCAAGAAGTCGTCGGTCTGACTCTCTTACTTTCATTTAAAAAGTACTGACATATTTAATCCATGTGAAACTTTTTTGGCCATGTGGTATTAAGTAATGTTCTTTATTCCCCCTCCGCGTGAATGGACTACATTCCCTGATTTTCCTCAAATTTAATTTTTTCTCCACTGATGGGAAGTAGCCCCTTTACTGTACACTACGAATTCCCCTAAGCTGAGATGTATGATTTCTACTGCTTCATCAATCATTTGTCTCGTATTTCACAAGCATCTTAGTTGACAAATTTACATATTTTGATATCTAACAAAGTTGTTCTAACTCATTAACCTTTCTTTCAAAAAAAATATAAGCTCCTCATACTTCTCTAGATAAACTTTAGAATTAACTTGTAAAATTCCAAATGCATGTCCTTTGGGAATTAGAAACTACATTAAATTTATAGGAGGAAAATGGGTATTTTTACTTATATCCAACATAAAACGTCAACCATTTTATTCAAGTTTTTTATGTCAAGAGAAAAACACTTTTTCTTGTTTCGTGTACATTCCTTGTTAAATTTACTTTTAGGTATTAACTATTATGAAAGTGATCATTTCCCATCATATTTTATATCTGATTATTATTGCTACACAGAAAGTGATTATTGCATTTTTATCTTGAATTTGAACTTCTAATAGTTTACTCCTAATAATTTTTCAAATGATTTTATGCATTTTAAGTCCATATATAAAATATATGGGTTTATATAACATAACATATTTCTCTGTGTTGTATATATTTTGTTTTCTTGCGTTATTGCGTTGGCAAGGATTGGCCAAAGTGTGATGACAGTTGAGTAGCTAGTTTAGCATCTTTAGGGTTTCATTTTCTAAAACAATCTATTTTTAGTTTCTGATACATAGTCTTTATTGTGACAAGGATATTTCAGTCTAGTTCTAGTTTGCTGTCACTATTAGGAATGGCTATTAAATTTTATTTAGTATCTTTTTAGTAAAAATTGAGATACTTATATAATTTTTCTCATTTTATACTTTAAATTTCTTTCTATGTTTGCTATTTTTACAGGAAGTAATTTAATTTTCAGATTTAATGGCATGAAGTTATATATAACATTCTTGTATAATTTAAAAATTATTTCCATTTATATGGGAACACCTCTATTTCTGTATATCTGCAGAAGAGCAGTGTCCCAGCTCAAGTTAGGCAGAGAGAGAGGGAGGGAGAGAGCTAGTGAACCCCTTTCCTCAACCTCTTTATTCTTTCTAGGCTTTCAAAGGGTTGGATCTTGCCCACTCACACTGGGGAGCTGAGTCCACCAATTCAAATATTGATCTTATCTGGAAACACCCCCCCCACACATACCCAGAAATAATGTATAACCAGATAATCTAAGCATCCCTTAGTCTAGTCAAGATGACACATAAATTAACCATTCTACTTGGGTAATGTGAAATTCAATAACCTAGTTCAATAATCTTTCAGATTTATTAAATAGGTTGGCATTTTAAAACTGTAGATTCAAATTATAGCATAACATTTCCTAGAGCATCCCTATAGCTCAGAGAATGAGTTTTATCAAGTTGCAAAGGTAGAAAAAAATCAAATTTAAGAGTCATCTGACAAATGACTAAGGCATGTTCTGTATCATAAAGGACAGTCTTTGAGTTGTACTCATACAGGCATTTACAGATGTAAGGCATGTGCCCGTACAGACAACCAGTGTGGTGCATGTGGTAAGAGTAGGTTTTGTTTTGTGAAAGTTTTATTTCTGTGAAATGTATGTCTGTGCTGGGTCACTGTATGGGACGTATTTCTTATTGTGGGTTGAGGCAAAGTCTGAAGGCCACTGCTCTAAAGAACTTGTAGAGTTTGTTCTCAACACCACCTCCCCCAGTACACCTGCAAAAAAAAAAAATTCTGATCTGCTTATCGATTTCTTCTTAGATATTCAGCTTAAGTGAATTAGCTATTCAGATTTCCTGGTACCGTCTTCAAAGGCCCCAAAGGAAAAATTTGTAACATATAAGCTCAAATATAATTTATACTTCTGTTCTTTCTCTCTTGAGTGGTATTATTTCTACAGACAACAGAGGTTTAGAGAAGACCAATGAAAGCTTACACTGGGGTTTGAAAAGCAGGTACATTTCAGTAGAGGCAGGGGTGACAAGAATGGGCACAACTGCAGAGTGAGCTCGTACACTTGCCACAACAGACACAGGTGGATTGGAGGTGGCAGGGATGAATTAGGCATAGACGAAACAACAGGAATGTGGGGAGTCGGGAATATAGGACTAGAACAGAGCTACGGAGCTGATCCAGGGCGGGAACAGACCTACGGATCTGGATGTGGGACGGGAACAGAGCTATCGATACGATAATCCTCCTGACAGATGTGGTAAGTGACACTGTGGGAGAGATTTAACTCACAAAGCAAGTCCTGGGAGCACTAGGGGTGATGAGGCTCCCCAGGGGCCCCAGGCCTCCACGCAAGTGCGGTAATGAGGCCATTCCCGGAGGCAGCGGTGAGAGGGATGGGGAGGAAGAGAGCCCCCACTGCTCACCTGCCAGCTGGGTGTGGTTTTCCTTATCTTTCTCAAATAAACTGAAAATATATTCTTAGTTGGGAGGATTTATTTGCAGAGGTTATAAAGCTCTAGGGAGAACTGCTACATGGTTAAATCTTGGCAAGCAAAGCGACAGCCCCTGTTCTTTCACTGAAGAACATTCTGAGACTTGGAGCAGCCTCATTAATGGCACCTCCCAGCACAGGACGGCCTGGGACACCGCGGTGCTCTCAGCTTCCGGCTACAGACCCCAAACCTTCTTACTTTGTAACATATTCTGGGTTCTCAAACCAATCCTGTCAATATTGGATTTTTTACAGAGTAGAAAACCCGTATGTGAATGAACCTCTCGTGTGTCACAGAATCACAGATGATGGTGTAGCCGAGCAGTCAAATGAGTCTCCTGACTGCTTTATGTGAAAGCAAAGCGGAGCCTATATTTTCAATAATTATAACATGACGTGTGCACATGAAAACGTATTTATACACAAGGTGAAATGACTATTAAATCTGTAATTAAAAATTTTTAAGAGAAAATAATGATTTCTGATTTGAGAGCCAACACACTATTACATATTAGAAATTACTAACAGCGGCTCAGAGAATAAGACTGACGTTACACTACTGAACATAAAAAGCATGGAAAGCATATAAAAAAAGAAGGATGAAGACAATTGTGGACGACAGTCCTTTACTGAAACGAGAAGGAACTACAGCACTGGAGAGTGTCCATCTCTGACCTTGTTAGAGAACGGTAACTTGGCCGAGCGTGCGTGTTTGCTGGAATGAGCGTGAAGACCAGTTAGGCTGAGGCTGTTGTCTTGACCAGGGGTGAGGACTAGGTAACAAACACGGGAGCTGAGAGCTGGAAAGGAAGTCAGCACACTGCTCTCTAAACGGTGAAAGAGGAATGGGTCTTGTCCAAGTAAAAATGAAGGCGGCATGTGTTCTTTTTATCCAGTAAATTATCAGGGCTTTTAGCTGATTGCTGTTTACTCTTTAATATGGGGATGTTTGAAAAAGAATCACTGGGCAGCACTGAAAAATGGGAAGCTTTTCACAGGGCCACCTGTAGACAGAAAGGAGACGGTGTCTTCTGCCACAGCTCTGTCCCCTCCCCCTAACTATCCTGTGCTCCCCAATTCCAAGGGGCATGAGTGACGTGGAGAAGTGTACTTTTCTTACATGAAGGAAGAATTGCAGACGCTCTCTCCCCGGCTTTAGCCTCCCCCCTGCAGCCTGCCCTCCCCCCTGCTCCCCACCAGAGGGTGCCGCCTCCCACGCCAGGTGAGGGACAGCACTGCTGGGTTCCCAAGCCACAGCAGCTAATTCGTACTCCGCACCCCACCGGTTCAACTTCTTTGTCTCTGAGACAAAGGTGCTTGCCTCACATACTGATACTGCAGTTAAAGCTGTCCTACTTCTGGAAGCAAATCAGATACATTTTCTTGATTCAATCTGAGGCCTAGCGGCATCACAATAAGCACTGTTCTTTCTTTTGCACTAACTTATAACTCCATTACTTGGGACAAATACTTAAGTGACCAGAAGGGTTGTTAGGAAAAAAAATCACACTGCTTTATAGTCAAGCCCCAAACTATTTCCTTTTAGGGTTCCTGTGTAGTTCTGGGACACTGCAGAGAGGGCTCCTCTCCCAGGCACGGGAAGGGCGGCAAAGGCGAGTGGGTGCGCGTGAGGGGGAGCTCAGCACCGCAGCTGCCCTGTGGCGGTCAACAGAAACCGGCTCGTCCACAGAGCAGAGTGGGGGTGACCGTACACCGTGAAGAGTGACTTTCTATCACTCACTACTCCAAATGGGAGGGCAGGCTCAAACAACAAAGTTCAGAAAAGATCTGAATAGTTACGTAAATGATACTTCCAAAAAATGGTCGTACGACACTGTGACTGAGTTTTGTCTTAGTGATCTGAAGCTAACGTTATGCCAGGACACCACAGTGCTATTACAAAAAATAAAACACACATGTACAAAACACAGAGTATCACTAAATCTGTAACAATTTACGTAAAGATGAACTGAACAATACATTGATATTTATAAGAAATACAAATGTGCCGGTGCCTGCTGGTGCTAGGCCTTTATAAATACTGTATGTGTTCTTAGCCCCGCTCTGCAAGGTGGAGGTGACGGTGAGGGAACAGGCCTCGGAGCCACGGTCCCTGTCAGCTGCCTGCAGCCTCAAGGTGATGGCGACAGACCTGGGACCCACCCTGGCCTGGCTGCTTCTCCCACTCCGCCATGCCTGTTTTTTTGTATGGGGTACAGGCATGGAGAACTGTCAAATAAGCCCCAAAAAGTAAAAATAAAAGATAAAAAGTGGTTAAAGGAAAGCCCAGAAAAGCAAGTTCTTTGTCTCTACAGCAGGATGCTGTGACACGGCCCGGGCATGCGGTGAGGGCGGCGCTGGGCAGCCTGGGCTGGGAGTCACGTAGCTTGTTTCCATTGTTTCGTATGAAGAGGTTAGTTTATCTAAACAACTGGCATGAAATGGCCCAGCAAAAGCTGCTTTGAATTTAACCTATTCTAATTCTGTAAATTTTATGATATAACTGGAGAAGAAAATCTCGAAGTATTTTACCATCTAGGTTGGAAAACCAATTTAAATTGAAGAGGATTTTTAGCAGCATCTCAACCACTAAAAAAAAAGGCCTAAAAAATGAAGTAAGTCTCCAAAGTGAAACTGTGGAGTTTTAGTGCCTCTGTCAGCCCTGCCGGCCCCAAAGGAGTCCCCTGCATGTGGAGACTGTATCTGAAGAATTAATGATCTATGCCTACCTTTTTTTCATAGAATTTCTTCCGTAACTTGGCATCTCTGGGTGGTACTGTTTTCCTCAGGTTTCTGTACCACTTTCGAACGACGTGTCCTCTCCAGTGGGCTTGGATTCTGAAACAGAGTTTGACACTGATTCGCTCTGGACGACTCCAGCTGGACAGACGTTTCCGTCCTTGCTGTGAGCCCTGTGCCGAGGCCCCGGGGAGATGACAGTGGCCAAGAAGACAGAGAATCCCGGAATCTTCCCAGATTAGTTATCGTGGCGTGACCGCCACGGGTCTGCCGTACGCCGCGTGGGCGCTGGAGGCCCAGGGACCCTCCGTACCTGGTTGCACACTTTACTCGGAACAGGCGGGCCCCGTCGTGTATCACTCGGGTCTGATACTGGTTCTTTCTGCACAGAGGACAGGTTTTCTTATTTGTAAACTTCTCAAAAGCCTGAAGGCATGCCTGAGGAAAAACATTTCACTTAGAATTTTACGAGTAATTGCTTTTAAACATTTTTACTTCTAATGTAATTACAGCGTTCTTTTCTCTCATAATTATGAGACTTAATCCAATCTAGATTATAAAGTGAAGAAGTTTCATCAGATGTTAACACCTTCCTCATGAAACCTGTCCTAAAAATGATTTTTTTACAAGAATATACATGCACAGACATCAAAAACTTCTGAAAACCAACTAGTGTAAAGGCAAGTCATGCTTGTGTGTGAGACCAGCACAAAGACAGAGCCTGCGAATTAAGCTATCGCTCACTTTGATGTGCCCTAACAACAGGCTGCTAGACAAACATTTGTGGTTCTTTTGTCACAAGAAATTCGTGATTTTCCAAACAGGATGAATTGCACTATAGCCTACAGTCATGTTTCTAACTACAAACGGTGATTATGGATAAAACAAATGGCTCTTTTTAGGAGGCTTTCAACGGAGTACGGTTTCTGCGCTACACGAGGAGAACGGCCCGGCGCTGGACGCAGGGAGCGCGGCGGGATCTACTCACGCGGTGGAACACGTGCGAGCAGGAGAGCAGCACCTGTCCGTGAGCAAACAGAAGGACGTTTGAAGTTTAATAAAAGAGAAGCAACACGAATGTATTAATTAAAAGAAAAATTCTGAGTGCTTAAAAGGTAAGCTGTATTATTTGAAAAATTAGAAAAGCAAATTAGTAACTTTGATATTTATACTATTTAGTCTTTAAGTTTAGCATAGCACAAGAAAAATTAACAACAACCTGAAACATCAGACACACACGTGAAGTTTGACGTTAAGCTATTAAAATGAGTGTGCCTGTAAAACTCAAATAATTACGACAGAGATGTATTTCCCAGCAGATCTCAGAGTGCGTGCAGCCACGGGGGGCGAGGAAGGCAGAGGATCGGTCCCCTATGCTGTGGGCTGAAGGAGCAGAGAAATGCTAAGTAAATACCGTTTTTTAAAAGTCTTTGTTCAACTAAATTACACTCCTAAATTTTTTTAAATCACAGCTTTATTGAGATACAATTTCGACAGTCTTAGATTTAGATAGTGAGAAATCATGGAGAGGTGAGTCATTTTTTCTTTTCCAAATGCAAGGAAAGTATCCTCACAGGAAAACGTCACCTTTCTGTGATCCAGACTCCCCAGGCTGTGACGAAAGACAGAAGCAAAGGAGAGTAGCTTAGACTGAATAAAGAGACAGGTAGCGGCAGGTAGCAGGAAGCCAGGAAGGGGTGGGGCCACCGCTCCCACCCAGGGCTGGACACTCAGGGTCCCACCATGCCCTGCGCCCCACGCCCCGCTGAGGGGGGCTTGCAGCAGCAAGGGCTTTTCCTTTCAGCAAGACAAGTCAAGTGAGATTTCCATCACAGACCACTAGGCTGCCTGATTTGGGGAAAACTTTCCAGTTTTTAGAGTGACTGACCCACCTACCTTCATTCCATCTATATTTTTCTTCTTAAATGGGAATAAAAGAAGAAATATTGGAATAGCTCTCAGTTCTAAAACCTTTTCTTGAAACTTGCCAACAATAAATCTAAATTGGATAAACTCAGTAATATGGATTGTTTTCTGTTACCACCATTCAATCTAACAGCAATAATGTGTGTACTTATTTACTCTTTATAGAATAATCTTTCAAAGTGTTTCATCAACAGATGTTCAATCTATATTGAATAACATTATACTTCCGTATATTTAAAACAGTATACTTTTAAATGTTCATAAATATTTATAGGCAAATATTCCTTGATATAACAAAAATAAATGATTAAGTGGTGGTAAATACACTAAAAATGTCACAGAAGTTCAGATTAATTCCAGCTAGACTCTACCATTATTTCTGAGCTGAGGTCAGATGGATGACTTGAATGGCTTACTTATTTCCTCATCTGTTAAATGGGTATAATCCTACCTCAGAAAGGTGAAATTAACTGAAGGCCCTCCGAAATCATCAAATGTTGGGGAAATGCCTGCTATTGTTTATGACTAAGGAAAAATCTAATAACAGAAATAACTAGAAATGCAAAATAAATAGAATAGTGTCTACATCTATAAAAAAACAAAAAATAATAGAATTTAGTGAGAAATTCATAAAAAACAGAATGAAAGAAATATCGGGGGCAGGATGCACCCTGATTGCCCAAGATGTTCACTGGGAAAAACTGTTGCCCAGGTTTTCATTCTTCACACAAACCATCAGGCTACATATTGAAAGTGTAATTAAGAAATGGGTTGCTGAGGCCAGAAAGACTGCTTGTGGCTCTAGTAACACTTTTGCCACACCAAAGTACTAAATTATCCTAAATGGTAATTCTGTGGTTTAAGGGCTAGAATCTTTTCCAAAATATCCAACTTTCACATATGTAAGACAGGTCCTAATAGGGAACGGGAATATAACAAGTGTCATTAATACATTAACTGCCATGTGAGTTGTATTTAACTCACACTAGTTTTGAGCCCGGGGCCTCGTGAAGCAAATGTAACTCACAGCTCTTCACCTTGGGAGCTCAGTGAGTTATTTTTCAAGTTGCATATAACTCACACACAGAAAGCAATAAAAAAATAACAAAGAAATTTTTCACTAAATTAGAAAGGACTGTTTTGTTTTCAAAGTTTTTATTCTATTTTCGTAATAAAACACTGTGGCCCCAAGGAAAAAAAATTTTTCTAGTGTGGCAGTCAATGTGTTAAAATAACTTGTGAATTCAAACTACAAGGAACAAAAGTTTAACTATTGTGAACTCTTTGATGATGAAACTTACTGAAACAAATTGAGTTTTAGAATTCACATACCAGGGTAGGAAGAAAAGCTGGGGCTCCTAAGCTATGAATTCAAGCCTGGTTTTAACTACATTTCCTGTGTATTCTCAGCAAGTCTCCGAGTGCCACCGTGTAGGAAGCATCATGCTATGCATCGTGGGAAATCGCCGTAGGGAACCATTACCTCACACACCCAAAATCCTGAGAATATAAGTGCCCCTAACTTCCAGGAGATAACAGTTTAGTTAGCAGACAAACTATGTACAGGGAAAACCTACGCTATAGATTATATTTCATCTGTAAACCCAGGGTAATATCAGTCTTACTATGGTAAAGTTTCATGAATAAAGATGAAAAGATTTTAGTTTTCTTAAAGATTCTCCCATGAAGTCTTTGGAGATATTCAAGCACAGTTTTTTCTTTTCTTTTCTGACTCAATTCACAAAATGACTTAAAAATTCCTTTTGCTTTCGTCCGTCCTGCACGGCATCCTCCCAGGCGCTCGCTTTCGGCTGCGCAGGACCAGTGGAACGGAAGCATTCCTCTGCATAGACGTTGGCACTTGAGAATCACTATCATTCAGTAAATAAACAAAACTGTTTAATGAGGGTGTTTAGCTCTTTCTCACACACACAGTCTATTTAATGGAAAAGAAAATGTTAGTAGTTGAGGCTCACAGAGGAGGATAAAACTGCAAAAAGGAAGCCTGGCATCTTAAGCTCCAACCTACTGTCTCGTTACCAGGGAACAGCCCCGCCGGGCTCTCTCTAACCCTCAAGCTCATACCTGGGGATGGAGGCGAAACTCTTCTCTACATATCGGACACGGCTGCGTGGAGTCTCCCTGCAGGACGGACCTCTGCTTCACTTTCTCCCACTCGTCCGGGGACAGTGGCAACGGGGGAGGCTCACAGAGGCCCAGCTTCTGTGCTGAAGGTACGACAACGCAGAGTATGAGTTAGGACGTATTTTAGAATGTGGTGCCCACTTATAGTTTTAGTGACGTTATTGCAAACAAATATTAAAGCAGTACATTTATGTCGCCCACTTTATTTCACAATATAAGTCGTCCCTTGGTATCTACCAGGAATAGGTTCCAGGAGCCCTCTCAGATACCAAAATTATAGATGCACAGATCCCTTACATAAATGGTGTAGTAGAAAGAGCTCTTGGAAGTAGAAAATTTTATAGCAGAAATGTGAATGTCAACTGAAAGGCTGGAAGAGAAAGCTAAAATACAGTGACGTGTTGCTTAGTGACAGGGCATGTTCTGAGAAATGCATCTACGGGTGTCTGTTGTTGGGCAGACATCCTATAGCACACGTACACAAACCTGTGTGGGGCACTTACCTGGGTGCTTAGCCTACTACACACCAAAGCTGTATGTACAGTGTGACCTACTGCTCCCGGCTACAGACCTGTGTACCATATTACTGCACTGAGTACTGCAAGCAATGGTACACAGCGGTATTTGTGTATCTAAACACAGACAAGGCATAGTAAACAGATAACATAAACGATGAATAATGGTGCACCTGTGCAGAGCACTCATCATGCATGGAGCTCACAGGACGGGAAGCTGCTCTGGGTGAGTCAGTCCGTGAGTAGTGAGTGGATGTGAGCCTAGGACACTACTGTACGTCACTACAGATTGTATCAACACTGGACACTTAGACTACACTGAATTTACAAAAAAAAATTTTTCTTTCTTCAAGAATAAATTAACCTTAGCTTATTTAACTTTTTGACTTTATAAACTTTTTAATTTTTTAAAACTGTTTGACTCTTTTGTAGCAACACTTCGCTTAAGACACAAACATGTTATACAGCTAATACAAAATACTTTCTTTCTTTATGTCCTTATGCTGTAAGATTTTTTCTATTTACATTTTTTTCTTTGACTTTTTAAACTTTGTTTTATTAAAAACTAAGACACAGGCTGGACACAGTGGCTCATGCCTGTAATCCCAGCACTTTGGGAGGCTGAGACAGGAGCTGGAGACCAGTCTCAGCAACATATTGAGACCCCGTCCCTACAAAAAAAAGAAAAATTATCTGGGCATGGTGGCGCATGCCTGTAGCCCCAGCTACTCGGGAGGCTGAGGCAGGAGGATTGCCTGAGCCCAGGAGTTTGAGGTTGTAAAGAGCTATGATGATGCTACTGCACACTAGCCTAGGTGACAGAGTGAGACCCTGTTTCAAAAAACAAACCAAAACACTAAGACGCACACACATCAGCCTACACCTGCACAGGGTCAGGACCATCGAGATGTCACTAGGCGACAGGAATTTTCCAGCTCCATTACAATCTTATGGGATCACCGTGGTATGTGTGGTCCATCGTTGACCAAAACATTGCTGTGTGGCTCATGACTCTATAATCTCATAGAAAGCAGAAAAAGCAGATAGAGCAGGAGATCGAAAATAAGAAAATTAAGGGAGTCTGACATCTGAAAAACAGGCATTCCAGAAAGAAAACAGAGAAAATGGTGAGTACAAATTTTTAGAAAAATAGTCCATAATAGTCCAAAGCAAAGGACATGAGTTTTTGGCTTAAGAGGGCCCAGCAAGTACCCAGGATACAGGAGTCACACCAAGTCCCATCACTGTGAAAATTTCAGAGGCAAAAAGCAGATTCCAAAAAAACAGGTCTTAACAAAGGACCAGGAATCAGAACTGCAATAGATTTATCTATAGCAATGCAGACACAAAAATACCATTATTTCAGGATTCTGAGGAAAAACAGATTTCCATATTGAATTTCTTATTAGCTATCAATCACATGGGAGAAAGGATAAAAATATCTTTCTGCGTATAAGCTGCACAGCGATCTCCCGTTCACGCTTTCTCAGCAAGCCGCCGGAGGAGCAACTTCGCCAAAGTGAGGGAGCGAATGGAGAACGCGGCTGCCCCAGGGCCGCGAAGGCGGGTGGAGGTGCTGGAAAGAGCTCTGCAGGGCAGCACAGCAGGGAGGACTCTGGACTGTCCCCAGGAAGACACTGATAAAATACACCAAATGCATTTTAACATGCGGAGAGAACGTGCTCCCGGAAAATTTAAAAAATTATGAGAAGGAAACTGTAATATAGAACAGCACATCGCTCAGCTATGAATGACAGTCACACAATCATAACAGTGTCAACACCAACCATTATTAATCTAATGACAGTCACACAATCGTAACAGTGCCAACACGAACCATTATTAATCTAATGACAGTCACACAATCATAACAGTGTAAACACCAACCATTATTAATCTAATGACAGTCACACAATCGTAACAGTGCAAACACCAACCATTATTAATCTAATGACAGTCACACAATCATAACAGTGTAAACACCAGCCATTATTAATCTAATGACAGTCACACAATCGTAACAGTGCCAACACGAACCATTATTAATCTAACGACAGTCACACAATCATAAGTGTCAACACCAACCATTATTAATCTAATGACAGTCACACAATCGTAACAGTGCCAACACGAACCATTATTAATCTAATGACAGTCACACAATCATAACAGTGTCAACACCAACCATTATTAATCTAATGACAGTCACACAATCGTAACAGTGCCAACATGAACCATTATTAATCTAATGAGAGTCACACAATCATAACAGTGTCAACACCAACCATTATTAATCAAATGACAGTCACACAATCATAACAGTGTAAACACCAGCCATTATTAATCTAATGACAGTCACACAATCATAACAGTGTCAACACCAGCCATTATTAATCTAATGACAGTCACACAATCATAACAATGTAAACACCAGCCATTATTAATCTGACCACGAGTTATGAGGATGATGCTGGAACGGCCGGGGGTGGGTGGGAAATTGGTGTGTGGGTGAAAACATCAAATGCTGAATCTTCACCCTCCCCAGCGAGAAGCGGAAAGATCACGTCCAGAGCGGGAAAGCAAAGAAACAACAGCTCGAGCATGTTAACTAGAAGTGTGAAGGATCACGCCAGGAGAAGGAACTACAGGGTCTGAGTGGCTGCCTCAGAGCAACGACACGGAAGGGCGGGCACGCCGTGTTTCTGTTCAGTCCTCGCAGGGCCATTTCCCTCTGAAAACCGTGCCCGTGCCCCACTCTGACAAGAACAGCCGCCACTCGGTGACTGTCGTGAGGAGACGACCCCGAGGGAAGGCTGCGTCACAGGCGAGATGTGCCCTGAAGGGAGGAGAGAACAGCGGGGAAGAGGAGGGGACGAACCTCCAGGCGGAGGGCGAGGTGTGACCACGGCCGTGGGGGGAGACCACCGCGAAGGGGCAGACAGGCTGCGGAGGCAGCGGGCGCCACTCTGCCCGAGACCTGGGTGGCTTCCTGGGTGCTGGCAATACAGCCCGACGCTGCTTCCACGTCAGGCGTCCACACCTCGCGTCACGCAACCCCAGACGAGAGTGTAAGTAACGGAGACCCGAGAACCGGAAGGAGAAGAGAAAAGTAACCCTACTGACAGGTTTCACCAACCGCGGTGCCTTCTGACCACGTGCAGTCGCGTTTAGAATCCGCAGCATGCCTGGTGCCAGACCTGGGTTGCGAAACCCTCGTCTTCAGTGAAAGGAACCAGGGCTCCTCGGAGAAATGGCTGATTCTGGGGCTGGGGTAGGGAAGACACAGGACAAGTGTCCGGTGTCTTGTGGTAGCACAAAGGAAGGAAGGGCCCCAAATGAAAAAGACGAGGACCAACCCCAAAGAGTCTGTGGCCAAAGATGTGACAAGGAGAGCCGCAGTCCCGAGCCACACGCCACAGTGTAAGATAAACGTGCACGAGTTGCGCCGATATACACGACTGAACACGCGAGTGGGGAGAAGAGCGTTTCCTTCTAGAATGATGCTGTGCGTGACGTACGCAGACATTAACCCCCATCCAGGAGGTGGGGCTCAAGCCCCACTCCGCTGCCTGAATGTGGGCTAGACTCAGTGTCTCGCTTCCAAAGAGCAGAGGGGAAGGGAAAATGCACACTTTCCAGTGGAGACAGCCGGCAGACACGCCCTTAGCCACGCCGTCAGCAGCGACGGGCGTGCTGACATCACGCACCCTGGCAGGGCGCAGGGGCGGGGCACTTCTCCGGTGCCCTTCCCATCAACCCGCGATCCCAGCCCAATCGTGAGAAGGACGTCAGGAAACCCAAACCGAAGGACGGTCTACGCATAACTGGCCAGCACTCCTCACAATGGTCTAGGCCGGGAAAACAAGGAAGGATGAGAAACTGCCCCAGGCCAGAGGAAAGATGACAACCATGGGCAACGTTACCCTGCATCGGTTTCTAGAACAGCAGAAGGGCAGTAAGTGGGAGAAGTGAAATTCAAACCGAGTCTGGAGTCTAGTGAGTTAACAGTAACGTGCCCGTGTTGGTTTCTGACTTTGAGAAGAATACCGTGCTGATGTAAAATGTTAACATCAGGGGGAGCCGGGCATACAGGAACTCTGCACTAGCTTTGTAACTTTTCTGTAAATCTAAAATTATTCTAAAATAAAAAATGCATTTTAAAATAGCAGTAACAAAAGCAGAATTTTAAAAGTAAGTCCCAAACAACAACTTGTGCCTGAAAAGTAAAATATACGTGACTCAGTAACTTAGGTTAAAGAAAAAACCAAAAGAAAACCAAAGTGCAGTACCACGAGCTGAGTGGCTGTAAAGGCCAATTTGTGAGACAGCTGAGACCGCGGTTTGTGGGCAGCGTGTAGCTCTGGACACAGTTATCAGAAAACAAGAAAGCCTAGAAACAAATGAACTAAGTGTTTAGCTAAAGACGCTAGAAAAAGAGAAAAAACAGCAAATCTAAAGAAACAAAAAGGAAATAACAAAGATCAGGGCAGAAATAGCAAGAAAATAGAAGCCAAAAAAGAAACCAAAATCAACACCCGGTAGGCACCAAGATTAGTTTTTCTCAAAAGAGACATTTCTGACAAAACTGGTCAAGATAAAAAGAAAGGAAAATGCAAATAAAATATAGAATAAAAAGAAATATAATCATAAATAAAAATTTAAAATACAATAATGTTTATAACTATGAATATATTCCAAATACATCTGGAAATCTAGATGAGATTAATATACTTCTGAGAAAATACACAAATATTTAGATTGTCACAAGGAGAAACGGAAAACTTGAACTGCCCTCCAGCTCTGGTGGAACCCACAGCCGTCCCTCCATGCTGTCACGGGCAGAAGCGGGCCCAGCCCGAGGACGAATCCTGACCGATCTAGGGTGTCATGGCTATCCTGTTATCCTTTCCCAATTTTTAGACTATCAGTGGCCATGTGACCCATTTCAGGTAGAACGTAAGAAAAAGTCTGTTGGGGCGCGTCTGTAAAAACTTCCTCCCCTGCCTTTGCGGTTTGTCCCTTGTCATCGAGTACCCGAACCTGGAGCTGCGCAGCCCTCCTGTTTCCATGCATGGTGCCGTCACCTCAGGATGGCAGGGCTGCAAAGAGGCTGGTCCTGGCAGTGCCGATAAGCTGCTGCGGCAGAACGGTGACAAACAACACGTGTCTTTAAGGTTTATGCCGCTTAAACGGCAAGCAGACTGCTCGGTATGCGCAGTGAAATGCGTCTACACTGGTCACCTTTCCTCGCCTCACTTCAACCAGAAAGGAGCCTCGGGCCCAGATGATTTTACGAGCGCGTTACCCCAGACTTTCAAGGAACATATTATTCCTATTTTCTATGCTATCCAGAATGTTGAAAAAGAGGGAAAGCTGCCTGAATTATTTTGTGAAGCTCATATGACCTTGGTAATAAAACCAGACAAGGACAGTACAAGCACAGGCACGGACCAGAGTGATCTACGGCTAAAGGTGTAATGTCCTGAGCAAGTTCAGTTGTCAGAACCCGACAGTGGGTTTACAAAGCACCATGATCAAGCACGGCTTGTTCCAAGTGTACCAGGAAGCGGCGGCGTCAGAGGCCGCCCTGGGACTCACTGCATAGCCGGGTGAAGGAGAAACACACGCACAACCATCTCAACAGCTGCAGGAAAAAAAAGCATCTGATAAGTACTATTTAGGATTTTAAAAAACTCTGGAAACTTGCTAAATGGGAAATTCCATAATAAGATAAAAGCCAACAAGCAAGCAAAACAGAACAATAAAGAGCAAACATCACATAACTGGAGAAATTATAAGTGTTAGGCTCAACACCACCACAGAAGTGCCAAGTGTTCACCACAGTTCAGGAGACGCTGACCACATCAAAAAAGACAAAGGGGGAAAAAGAAGAGACATAAAAATGGAAAGGAAGATCCAATAATGATCACTGCAGAGCGCGAATGACTGACTTAGAATTCTAACCTCTACGAGTTGGAGCAGAGAGGACCTGAATGGCGTGAGATACCACCGTTTCTGTCCGTCAGATGGTTGACACTGTAAACGTTATTTCCCCTAATCTATAAATACAATTAAAAAAAATTTCCAGCAGAATTTTATGTAGAAAATAAAGCAATTTTAGGGGGAAAAAAGGAGAAAAGGGTCTTTTCCTACCAGCCATTAAGACACATTACAAAACTATACTAAGTAAAACAGTGAGATACTGACACAGAAGCAGAAGCCCCCAAAAGGAAGAATCTAACAACTTCTGTACGTGCCAATTTTCCCAATATCATAAGCAAAGTAAACTGTGTGAGATCTAAATGTGAAAAGTAGAGTATAAAGGTAAATAAAGAAAATGTAGGGAAATCTTTGCAATCTCAGATTGGTGAAAGATTTCTTAAATCTCCCAAAATATAGCAATAAAGTGAAAAACCAATGGATTTAACATTAATCAGAATGAGAATTTTATTCAATATAAAATGACAGATGAAAGTTAAAAGATGATGACAGAACAGAAGATATTCTCAGTGGCTAAATCCACAAGAGAGTAACATGTAGAACACACACAAGAACTCTAGTAAGTCAGCAAGAAAAGACAGAAAATCCAAATGGAATATTGTGTACAGATACGAGTATATGGCTCAACCTCATTAGTAAATAACATGCATCCTAATGATTTTTTTTGATAAAGAGGTCATTTACTCTCCTTAATAACCTCACTTTTCAAATTAGGATGTTCTTCCTGGTGTCTAATTGAAATCTTTCCTGACACACACACACACACACACACACACACACACACACACACACAAAGATTGATTATGATGAAGCTATTTGACCATCTACATAAACTATATATGCACAATAGAAGATATTCACCAAGTGTGTGTATTCCAAGTCTCCGCGTGTTCTTGAGCCATGCCACTTTCTAGACGACAACTAGCATTGTCACCAGAAGTTAGGAGGGAAAGAACATAAAACGTTGCCCCTGGGCACTGCTGTGGGAGCAGGTCCCCTCTGTCTTGTGGGACTCAAGGCACCAGAACACGTCCCCCACCAAACCTGTTCTTCATGTCCGTCATCATTTAAAAATCTTTATTTCTAACTTCTCAGTTTAAAATCATTTCAGACTTACAAAAGTTTGTAAAAACAGTATAAAGAATTCTCAGACATCCTTAACCCCAAACGTTAACATTTTTCAAAACTCTAGTATAAAGATCAAAACCAGGAAATTAATGTTGATGTAATCTGTCAGTCAGTCTATACAACTTATTTGAATTTGGTTCTTTGCCGCATATGCGTCCTTCTTTTCGGACTGAGATCTGGCCAGGGATCATGCAGTACGTCCACAGTTCTTATGTCCCCATGACTATTAGAATCCAGGGCATTTTCTAGGTTTTGATTTGCTTGACTTGATACTTTTGAAGACTACTGGTCAGGAATTCTGTAAAATGTCTTTTTTTTTTTTTTGAGACAGAGTCTTGCTCTGTCACCTGGGCTAGAGTGCCATGGTGTCAGCCTGGCTCACAGCAACCTCAAACTCCTGGGCTCAAGTGATCCTCCTGCCTCAGCTTCCTCAGTAGCTGTGACTAAAAGCGTGCACCACCACGTCCGGCTAATTTCTTTCTATTTTTAGTGGAGATGGGATGTCGCTCTTGCTGAGGCTGGTCCAGAACTCCTGACCTCAAGTGATCCTCCTGCTTTGGCCTCCCAGAGTGCTGGGATTATAGGTGTGAGCCACCGCGCCTGGCCTAAAATGTCTTTCCATTCGGGTTTGTCTGAGGTTTCTGCATGATTAAATTTAGAATGTGTTTTTGGCAACAATGCTACAGAAATGATGTTGCATCTTTTACCAGGAGACCAGATGCTGGCACGTGTCGTCATTGGTGACACAGCTTGGACTACTGGCTGAAGTGCTGTTTGCCAAGTGTTACCATTGTACCTGCAGTGGACACCTACCTGTAGGCAGAGACTGTGAGACCACATCAATACTCTGTCTCAAAAGTCACGACTTCCCATTACCTGCTTCAGTGATAATCATGAATATCACTGCGCTGTCTGCCAAATGCTGATTTTTCTATTACCCTAATATATTTACTAGTTGTCATTCTACTAAAAGGTTTTTTCTTTTCCATCATTTCTTTATTCAATTATATCTGTCAGTGTGAATTAATGGACAGTTCTTTCATTCTACTGTTTTTACTTATTCTACTTGTCATTACTATCTTCATTTTCTAGCTCAAATGCTCCCCTATCATTTCTAAACTTCGGTATATACACACCTTTCTGTATAATTATGAATTAAGACAAATTATTTCTGTACCATAAAAATTATACCATTAATTAATCTCAACAGAGTCATTAGCTGCGATAAGCCAGAAGCCAGATGGCCGGAGTAGCGTACCTAACGTTAACGGTGGTGGTTTTGGATCAAGAACATATTCTTTCTCCGGGTCTTCCACTCTGGGGCCCCGCGTAGCTTTCTTAAGTCCTGTGTCTATTGTTGCTTTTGCGTCTCGTTTCAGAGCTTTGGATCTGTTCTCTTTCTCTTGTACTTTTGTCTTAGAATGATCTGCTACTGAAAGATTTCGAAGTTGAAGATCACGTAAGATGTGATCTTGCAAAGCAACTGCAGTAACTGCTGAGCTATCCTTTTTAGATGCATGGTCCTAAAAAGCAGGAAAAACTCATATTTATAGGAACATTATGCAATATATCATTTAGAAGAGAACTGAGGCTTTAATACTCAACCTTGATGGCACATTAGATTAAATCTACTAGTAATGAATGCTTGACCAATTGTCACTTAGAATGCTTGACCAACTGTCACCTAAGTTGGCCCAAACCCCCGTGCATATATGTTGAAAACATAGGAAGATGTATTCACTTAATTACTAAAGGTTTCATTATAATGACAATAAACTCATTATGACCTGTATACCTGTGTCTGCCCAAACAAATCCACACTGCTTCACTATAATTAAATTAGACTCCAAGCAAATACTGAGGAGGATCTTGCATTTAAGCATATTGTATGCTTTCGTGGTGAAAACGTAATACATTTCCTATGCAGAATAGAAGTCACGCAACAGCCTGGAGGGGCTTGCAGTGAGCACTGCAGAAGACTGTTCTTCCCACCTGCCTGTCCACTGCCCCCACGCCACACTTGGCATCTCCCAGTCCTGCTGACAGTTCCTGGTTGAAGCAACATTTGCAAGCTATTTTTAAATACTCTCAAATGGCTGAATTAAAATACATTTCACGAGTGAAATAATGTGTATATTTTTAAAAAGGATGGTATACCTTATTTTTTAACATGCTGAATCAGGAAAAGTTGTTGCTTGGCTCTGACAAACCCTATCATCACAGTGTATCACACGCCTGTGTTCTTCCACTGTGAAAACATAATCAACAGAAAGTCAAAGTCAGAGTGTGCATAAAACTCTTTGAGGGCGTTTACGGGGAAGACATGTATTAGGAGTCTGACGATGAAGCGATGGAAATGCCCACTCGCGTGCAGCACTAAGCTGTGAGTCTGATTCAGGAGGAGGAGCAGGATTCAAGCCAGTTGCAACTTGCTTCAGCCCTGACCTCAAAGCGTTCACCACTGACGTGCAGAGAACATGTTAATATAAATGAGAACGATCCATTGCCAAATGTAACATTATACATAAGCACAACAAAATTTCAAACTGACACTGGAGACTAAAAATATCAGAGATTTGTGAATAAAAAACCTCCTAAAGAGTTAACAGTTGAACTGGAATTTGAAGAGTAGACACAGGGAAATGAACACGTTACATGACAAGGAGAGCCAAGGCACTTAGGATGTCAGCATGGCAGTATGCCTGTTACTCAGGGGAGAAAGGGAACAAGGAAGAAACTGGAAAGCAGAGGACTTCGCTAACTGCAGTCTGCCCAGACGCAGGACAGCACACGGGGACAAACTTGGGTTCCAATCCTGCTGCACCACTTTGCTGGGCAAGACACTCAACAGAGCGGCGTCTCAGTTTCCTCACCTGCAAAGCAAGAATGGGGCTGACCCTCAAGGTTCCTGCAGGGGTTAAACGAGACAACCTTTGTACGGTATCTAAAAGGGACCTTTTCACACGGAAGGTACTCCAGTTACTCCAATTCCCTTCACAGCTGCTGAAGAATTTGGAGTTGGCCCTTTTGGTTTTTGGACAAGAGTGTATTTTATGAGGACAAAAAAGTCCAAATGGTCGGGTGAGAAACTTAATCCTTGTCCAGTATTAAAAGCTGAAATTAATAGTGACACATGCCATCTTTGTACATCTCAGTATCAAAAACTAGTTCAAAGAGGTAGGGCTTGGTAGCAAAAACTACCATTGTGGTGCCAGGGTAACAGTCACCAATTTGTCTAAGTGACCACAAGGTAATTAATAAACTTACATAAATAAAAATATATAAAATACAATTCTACACAGTGCCTTAGTATCTCCTAACTTTTGAATTCTCTCTTTAAACATCTTTCTATGAGGTTCTACCTATGATGGCCAGAAACACACAGATAAACATAAAGTTACATTGCTAGAAAGCTCTTTAAAACTTAAACCATCTTTGGAGTTGGTTCTCCTTCTTGTAATGGCGTCGTGTTAAAGGTTTTGGCCATAACAAATTTGCACCGCTTATGTAGAAGAAACTGCCACAAGTTAACCAGGAGTACCTCTGACAACGCTGAGCCCTCACTGGGTATGCACGGAACCCTCCCACGTGCCACGACCCCAGCCCCACGGGGCGGGTTCCCATGGGACCCCCCGCCCCCTCCCCTGCTGAGCCCAGGCAGCAGGTTCCCCACGGGAGCCCCCGCTGACCCCCCCCAGGGGCAGGTTCCCACGGGAGCCCCTGCTGATCCCCGGGAAAGGTTCCCCACGGGAGTCCCCGCTGACCCCCCTCCGCTGACCCCAGGCAGCAGGTTCCCCACGGGAGCCCCCGCTGACCCCCCGGGGCAGGTTCCCACGGAGTCCCGCTCCGCACGGGAGGCCCCGCTCACTCAAAGACGGGCCGGGTTAGACACCGGTCTCCCGGG